>CM042010.1:45112188-45409688 GCA_023525715.1 Cichorium intybus | reverse complement strand
TATATATATATATATATATATATATATACATATATATATATATATATATATAAATATATATATATATATATATATATATATATATATATATATATATATATATATATATATATATATATATATATATATATATATATAATAACGATTGCAAGAACAAATCTCGACCACTGATCTTAAAAAATGAGTGACAAAAATTTAATGAGAAAAAATTGACATATCTTAAAAGTTTAGTAGGCTAGTTGTCCAAAAAGAAAAACTAGTGGGTGAACAAGTTATATTGAAAAGTGCAAAATGATAATGTTGACAGTCCCCTACCCTTAGCAACACTTGTCATTGTTTGCTTTGGTGGAATTTTTTTATTACTCTAATTTGTTTTTTGGGCCATATTTTTTTCCTTTGGAAAGAAAATTTAAAAAAAAACCAAAGTTTTTAAAATTCAATTGTGTACAAAACAAGCACTATCATAAAAATTTTTAAAAAAAAACATCTTTTTAATTTATTATTATAAAAAAGTTAAAAATTCTTCAAAAATTATGAAATTATAAGGGATCATTCTCGATATTATATTAGTGTTGTAGAAAGAATATTTTGAAAATAAGTTTTTTAAGTGTTTGTTTTATTATTTTTAATTAAGAATACCCACCAAATTAGCAAAACAATGTCTATAATCCAAAAACATTTAGAACCTAAATATGTTTTATGATTCAAACTGTTCTAAACAAATTTTTTGATGAATTAAAACTTATTTTAATCCAATAATATGATGAATCAAACTTGTTATGATTCAAAATTTAAAATTATCCATAAATGTGTCTTATTTTTTTGGATCATTCTAAAATCCACATATGGTATGAATCAAAATTTTGTATAAGAAACTTTTAATTTTCAAAAATTAAAATGATCAAAAAAATGATATGAATTAAAACTTATTATTTTGTAAATGTTATCATTATTAAGTCTAATGTTCCAAAACGTTTTATGATCTATGATTCAAAATTTCTTATGATCAAAGAACCAAAACGTTTTATGATTCTTAAGCCTAATAATCCAAAGCGAGTTAAAAGAATAAGTTCCAAACGAAAAAGGCTGAAAAATCAAAAAACTTTGAAAAATAAATGTAAAATCTAAAAAAAATTGAAGAAAACTCAGCTAAATTATGTTGTATGGATATGCTTAACATGTGATTATATCATTGAGTCCGTATTACATTCCATGAAGGATCGCCATGTGCCATTGCGTCAAACACAATAATTACATTTGACATTATTGCCCTTTACGGAATGAGTGGACAAGAACTATCGTTGCAATCCTCACTGCAATTGGAGTCCTCACTAGATCCGGACCCTATATATGTATGTGTATGTATATATATATATATATATATATATATATATATATATATATATATATATATATATATATATATATATATATATATATGTTTGTAGGGTCCAGATCTCGTGAGAACTCCAATTTCGATGAAAACTACGACGAAAATTCTTGTCCACTTATTTCGTAAAGGGCAATAACGTCAAACGTAATTATTGTATTTGACATAATTACATGCGGAGCTCGTCTATGGAACACACGTCCGTACAACACAATTTAGCCATATTTTTATTATGTTTTGTTTTTATTTATTTATTTTAGCTTTTAATAAACTCTTTTTTTTTCTTTTTTTTTTAGTTTTTCTATATTTTTTTAACTTTTTTCGTTTAAAACTTGTTTTTGTCTTTTATAACTTATTTTGTATAATTATACTTAAGAATCATACCAAGTTTTGGATCTTGGATCATAACAAATTTTGAATATTTGATCATTAGTTTTGGATCATTATACTTAAGAATAATAATATTTAAGACATAATTAGTTTTGATTCATAGCCTTTTTGGAACATTATAAGTTTTGGATATTAAAAGTTTCATATATAATATTTTGATTCATAACATATATGGATCATGAAAATGATCTAAAATTTAAAACATATTTTCAGATTATTTTCAATTTTGAATCATAATAAGTTTGATTAATAACATTTTTGGATTATAAGAAGTTTTGAATTTATTCATAAAAAAATTAGTTCAGAATAATTTAAAACATAAAACATACTTTGGTTCTTAATATTTTTGGATCATATATATATATATATATATATATATATATATATATATATATATATATATATATATATATATATATATATATATATATATATATATATATATATATATATATATATATATATATTATATATATATATATTAAATATAAAAAATGAACACTTAAAAACCTTATTTTCAAAAAATTCTTTTTACAGACTTACTAATATAAAATCTAGAATAATACCATAAATTTTCATAATTTTTGAAGAATTTTTTTATATTTTGATTTTTTATAAAAATAAAAAATAACAGAAACTTGTTTTTTTTTCAAAATTTCATGATGGTGCTTGTTTTGTAGATAAATAAATTTTAAAAAACATAGGTTTTTAAGATTTTTTTTTTATAAAAAAACTATATGGCCGAAAACAAAGTGGAGGAAAAAAACTTATCAAGTCAGTTGGTAATAGTTGTCACAGCGGGGGATTGGGTACTCGTTCAGATTACCATATTGTCATTTTTAATTTGTCATATCCAACTACTACTTTTGAATTTTAAACAACTGGCCAGTGGCGGAACTTGAAAAAATAGTTCCGGGGGTGGGGGCGGGGGGGGGGGGGGGGGGGGGAAATTATTCTAACATAAATAATGAATAACAACATAGAAATATAAAGAGACTAAAATCCAAATATACTATGTTAATTAAAAAGTAAACTATAACTCGGCTCGACGACCCTTAACACGTTTAAATTCTTCAATTACAGACTCCAAATCAATTTTTTTAGCAATTTCTTTGTCTATATAAACTACCAAGGTATCTGCAAGAAAATCATCTGCCATCTTGTAGCGAAGTCTGGTTTTGCATAATTTCATTGCCGAAAATCCTCTTTCAGTTGTAGCAGTAGAAACCGATAGTGTTAAGAGGAGTCGATTCAATCGACTGAGCAAATGATAAGTTTCAGATTTCTTAGTTTCCTCGAGAATTGTGCACAATTGTACGATACTAGAAACACCACTCAGGATTTGGTTTTTTGGCATTTCAACATTGAAAATTTCCAACTGGTATCTCAAATGAATCCTCTCTTGTTCAGTAAAATCTTCAGGATAATATTTTTCCACAATAAGACAAATCTCATCAACATTAAACACGTGAGAATCTTTCTTTGGAGCTAGATTAGATGCAAGTGTTAACAACTCCATGGCATGATCACTGAATTTGCTGTCCAATTCTTGTAATTGCTTGTCCAATATGCAAATAAATACATCTACTCGATAATAATGCTCAAAAGTAACATGATTATCTTATTGGCGAGGGAGATATCGACCAGACTTATATGGTGCTTGCATATCAGGCATATCTATCTGATGTTTCTCACAGAACATCTTTACCTCTTCAACTAAACACAACCATTTGTTATTTCTAAAGTCATTGAGGCTTTTCTTGGTTGCAGAAACTAGTTCGATAGCATTGAGAATATCTTGGGATTTCTTTTTCAAAGCTTGAGAAAGAATATCTGTTCTCCCCATTATTTCCTTGATCAAGTGTGTTGAAAAATGTTTTTGTATGTGACCATCATTGAAATAAGATGAACTGTTTTTATATTATCTAACAAATATTATCAGTTTATTTCAGGTTGCGTGGATTCGAGATTAAAAACGAGAAAATAAAAGAAAATGATTTTTAAAGCCAAAACAAAGAAAAATTCAAAAGAAAATTAAATTAAATCTATTTAAAATGAATTTTTGAAATGTATTTTATAAATAATTTATTTTATTAGGCTTAATTAATTTTATAAATTAAAAATGATTATTCCTAATTTATTTGAATTTATTTCGGATTTTAAATCATTTAAAATCAATTTATTTAATTAAATTGAAACAGGCCGAAGCCCAGCATCAGCCGAAGCCCAGCTCCGTTCCAGCCCACTATCGCGATCCAGCCTGCGACCCGGACTGCATGATCCACCGCCTGCTCCGGAACCCGGCTCCGCCCCGCCTCCAGCTCTATTTCGTCTCACAGACGAACCCGCGTGTTGACCCGGTAGGCCGATCCGTATCCGACCCAGCTCTACCCGGCTACCTCACAAAGGACGCGCGACCCAGCAAACCACATCCGATCCGCATCCGATGATTAGGCTTAATTAATTTTATAAATTAAAAATGATTTTTCCTAATTTATTTGAATTTATTTCGGATTTTAAATCATTTAAAATCAATTTATTTAATTAAATTGAAACAGGCCGAAGCCCAGCATCAGCCGAAGCCCAGCTCCGTTCCAGCCCACTATCGCGATCCAGCCTGCGACCCGGACTGCATGATCCACCGCCTGCTCCGGAACCCGGCTCCGCCCCGCCTCCAGCTTTATTTCGTCTCACAGATGAACCCGCGTGTTGACCCGGTAGGCCGATCCGTATCCGACCCAGCTCTACCCGGCTACCTCACAAAGGACGCGCGACCCAGCAAACCACATCCGATCCGCATCCGACCCATTCCCGATCTGTTTCTACTCACAAACAACCCGCGCCTCGACCCGGATTAAGACCCATTTCCGACCCGACCCAAAGTCCGCGTGTTTCTGATGAAATATTTACAGTTTTGGTCCCTAAACTTCCGAAAACTTATCAAAACTCACCCCAAAACGTCTACAACTCCATATATAAACCATTTTACACCATTTTTTCATTACAACACATAATTATAAACCAAAACTCTCTCAAAAAAACCTCTCCAACTTCCACCATCTTATTTCCAACCTTCCAAAAACTCTCCAAGAACACCAAGAACACCAACAAAAACACCAAGAACACCAAGAAAAACACCAAGAACACCAAGAAAAACACCAAGAACACCAAGATCAACACCAAGAACACCAAGATCATCAAACAAGAAAACCAAGATCACCAAGATCATCAAACAAGAACAAATAGAGACACAGTCTATTAGAAATCCAGTCCAACCCTAAGCCAGTTCAGTCAATTTATTTGACGAACCTACTTGATAGACCAGTCGTTCCACAGTCCTGTTGTAAACCAGTTCAGTCAATCTATTGACGAACCTACTTGATATATATATATTTATATAATTATAGTCATTTACATTATTTATCGTTTTATGTCTTTTAATTATAGTCATTTATATTATTTATCGCTTTAAGTCATTTAATTACTGCAATTTATATTATTTATATATCTTTCACACAGTAAACAGTGCAAACCTTTATTTGTGGCGATTAGATTATATATTTTAATTCCGCAACTTTTATTATTTATTCCGCATATTATCATTTTAATTTATATATCTGTCACACATTAAACGGTGCGAACCTTTATTTGTGGTGATTATAACAGGACTATGGAACGACTGGTCTATCAAGTAGGTTCGTCAAATAAATTGACTGAACTGGCTTAGGGTTGGACTGGATTTCTAATAGACTGTGTCTCTATTTGTTCTTGTTTGGTGATCTTGGTGATCTTGGTTTTCTTGTTTGATGATCTTGGTGTTCTTGGTGTTGATCTTGGTGTTCTTGGTGTTTTTCTTGGTGTTCTTGGTGTTTTTCTTGGTGTTCTTGGTGTTTTTGGAGAGTGTTTGGAAGGTTGGAAATAAGATGGTGGAAGTTGGAGAGGTTTTTTGAGAGAGTTTTGGTTTATAATTATGTGTTGTAATGAAAAAATGGTGTAAAATGGTTTATATATGGAGTTGTAAGGGTTTTGGGTGAGTTTTGATAAGTTTTCGGAAGTTTAGGGACCAAAACTGTAAATATTTCATCATAAACACGCGGACTTTGGGTCGGGTCAGAAATGGGTCGGGAACCGGGTTATAGCGCGGGTTTAATGTGAGTAGAAACTACTGGAGAAGAACAATGGGATACTGAAAATCCTATTATTACAACGGAAGAAAATCGTTTAATAAAATGGACCAGAAACCATCCCACTGACCTAATCATTGGAGATCCCGTTCACCATTCCATGACAACTTGATCTGCAACATTTCTGTTTCTTTGTGGAGTTCCTTCAGTGGGTGTTCCTGTAGGATCAATTTGAGTAGTTAGAATTTCAGAATTATAAGCAGTTTTAGGTTGTTCAAAAAGTAAATCAATATTATCACTAAGTTTTCTGGCAATTTTGATAGATTCCACATTCTGTATCAATCTTTTGTTTTCAGATTCAAGAAAAGTGATTTGGTTTAAAGAATCAGTCAGTTTTTCATTTAAGATTTTGTGTTTTTCAGTTGACTCTTGAAAGTTTTGTGTCAACTGAATGATTTCCATTTCTAAAACTTCTTTTGTTTCAGAAGAAATGACTGATTGATTTTTTAATTCCAATTCCCTTTTCTGAATTAGAGATTGATTTAATTGTTCAAAGACATGATTGTAATCTTCTGATTTTCTTTCAACGTCTCTTTCTAATTTGGTCCTTGTTCTGGTTAATTCTGCAAATTTGAGTTGTAGGGTTTGTAACTCACATTTGAAGATTTCAGAATTAACCACTGTGTCATGGTATTTCTTGAGATCAGCTTCTAAACTTTTCTCAATTTTGGATATATGGGACTCAAAAAGTATTTTAGAAAAACCGAGTTCAGAGATCATAGACCATACCTGTTCTATGACATTTGGAGCTCTTGAAGTTGTACCAACTACGAAGCAGAAGTTGGATTGTGTCGGTTCATTGTCGGCTTCGTCTTCAGAGGTTGGCCAGTATTCCACATTTGGTTCGTGGATTGCCATCAAAGCTCTTTGGTTTTCTTGGTTTTCCTTTTTCTTTAACTCATCGGCTTTTTGAGCGTAGTATGCCGAGTCTTTGATTTTTGTCTTGTTTTTGGCTCGGCACTCTCTTGCGTAGTGATTAGTTCCTTTGCAATTGTGACAGATAATCACTTCTTCATCACTTTCTTCCTTTTGACTTTTGATTGGAAGTCGTTCCGGTGCTTGAGTTTGGATTTGTTGGGAAGATTGGGAGGAGTTTTGTTGGAATCCAAGATTTTGGTTGTTTGAAAAACCATTATTTTGATTATTGTATCCTTGATTTTGGAATCCCCGGTTTTGGTTTTGAAGACCGTTGTTTTGGTTATTGTTTTGATGATTTGAGTTGGGATTGTTTTGAAATCCCTGATTTGAGTTATTTTGGAAAGAGGGTCTTTGCGAATTTTGTCCAAAATAAGGTCTTGGTTGAAAACCTTGGTTGTTTTGACCAAATTGTGGTCTTGGTTGAAATCCAGAATTATTTTGTCCAAATTGTGGTCGGTTTTGAAAATTTGGTTTAAAATTCGATTGACCGAGATTTGGAATAAATCTTTGGAGATTTGTATTTGCAACCAAAGCACACAATTGTTGGTAGTCTGCTTCATCATTTAAATCAGTTTGATCAAAAGAATTGTTCAAAAATGATTGATTTTGAAAAGATGTTTGATTAAAATGATTGGGGTTTTGTTCATGAAAAAGTGTTTGGTTTTGGTTTGATGTGGAAACGAGAGCAAGTGGTCCTCCAAAAGCTGTAGAGGTTGGTGGGTCAATCGAGGATTCATACGATTGAAGTTCTCCGTACAAATTGTATAGAGTTTCCGTATGAATGGTAGGATTTCCCTGAATGATGAGTTTAACCATCTTCCAGCTTTCGTAAAGATTGTTTAGAAATTTGAGATTGATCTCGTGCTGTGTCTTTTTGATGCCCAAGTTATTCAATTTTACCATGATAAAATTGAACCTATCATGTGCATCATGGATGGTTTCTGATGAAAGCATCTTGAAATTATCGAATTCATTTAAAACAGATGTTCTTTTATTTCCAATAATTCTTTGATTTCCACAAAAAACGGTTTTTTAAGTTTTCCCAAAT
This sequence comes from Cichorium intybus, assembly GCA_023525715.1. Lineage (NCBI taxonomy): Eukaryota > Viridiplantae > Streptophyta > Magnoliopsida > Asterales > Asteraceae > Cichorium > Cichorium intybus. Next base: position 45,401,758 of record CM042010.1, on the reverse strand, counting down.
TTGATTCGCAGTCAACAGTATTATGTCATCCATTTGACTAAAAATACTGTGGGAAATTCCGGATACAAGCTCCTTTTTGGCTTAGAGATTCAACCTTTTCTCGGTTTCAACACGAGTTACTTGAGTTGTAGCAAGGGTAGACAAATCCTCTGAAGCAATATATGTTCCTTCTACACATTTCCAAACATTTTCACTTATGGAGTTAAGATGAAGATTCATACGGCCAACCCACGAATTATACTCTTCGGGAATAAGTATGGGTGCCCGTGAACCAGATCCTAAACTATTAGCAATAGAAACTGAATTCATGTTGGAGTAATTAACAGAAGACATGTTTTTAAGATTCTTAATTTTAATTTAAAAAGAAGGATTTTTTTAACAAGTGATATTAAAATGAAATATTCAAATAAACGCTTTTGGAAGGTTTATATAAACGCTAACCAAAAGTATTTGATGAAAATTTCAAAGTAAATCACACAAGCTCTGATACCAATTGTTGAAAAAACTAGTCAGGGACAAAAATACTCCAAGAAACAACAAATAAGCAAAAAACCCATTCAAGTCACCAAAACCCCACTTGTCAACCCAAAAGTTTTTGAAAACCAACCAAAGAAACCAGTTAAACCCTACGTCATACCTCATAAACAGGTTTCCAAACAAAAACCAAAAGCTCTTCAAAAACCTTTTCAAAACCGTTCATCATACCCCAGATATGAAGAAAACTTTTCAAATCAATTTTCACATCTAGGATATCATTCACCAAATCACAGATCTTATCAACTCACAGGTTATCAAAAACAAATCATATTTTGGGAAAACTTGATAAATCAAATCAAACCTCAACAATTCTATCCCAATAAACCAAAGTCATTGAACAACAAACCCAAAATAGCAAAAGCTAACAAATCAGGACCCATTCAGATCTGGGTACCTAAAATTTCTGTCTAATTGCAGGGATCTAATGCTAGAGAACCCAAGGATGATACATGGTACATTGATAGTGGCTGCTCCAAGCATATGACAGGAAACAGAAACTACCTTCGTGACTTCAGACCCACCCAAACCAATCAAGACGTTACCTTTGGCAACAACATGACGGCAAAAATCAAAGGTTATGGAAACATAACTAATGGTAACTTCACCATAAAGAAAGTTGCTTATGTTGATGACCTGAAACACAACCTCATCAGTGTTTCTCAACTCTGCGATAACGATCTTGAAGTCCTTTTTACCAAACAAAGAAGCTTGATCATGGACGCCAACACCAAAGAAATCATTGTTGATTCACACCGTGCCGGAAATATGTATCCACTAGACATGGATCTTATTTATGGTAAACCCGATATTTGTCTGCTATCCAAAGCCCCAGCAGATATTAGTTGGTTATGGCACCGCCGCCTTTCCCATCTAAATTTTCGAGTACATCAACAAATTGATCGGCGATGATCTAGTTCGAGGACTGCCACTTCTGAAGCTCGACAATGAAACTCTTTGTGCCGCTTGTGAAAAGGGAAAACTTTCCAAATCCTCTCACAAAAGCATTACAGAATCTAGTGTATCCGAACCACTAGAATTGCTGCACATAGACCTCTGTGGCCCCGCCAAAATCCAAACAATACACGGGAAGAAGTATGTCCTTGTCATAGTTGATGGCTTCACTCGATTTACATGGGTCTTTTTCTTAAGACTAAAATCAGAAGCACCAGAAGAGATGATCAACTTTATAAAACAGTTCGAACTAAAGCTCAAACGACCAGTTCGAAGAATCCGAAGTGATAATGGTTTAGAGTTCAAAAACATAACTCTAGACTCATTTCTCAAAAACAAAGGCATCGAACACAACTTCTCAGCCCCTTACACTCCTCAACAAAACGGCGTTGTTGAAAGAAGGAACCGAACTCTGTGCGAAGCTGCAAGATCAATGCTTATCTTTGCTGATCTGCCACAATACTTCTGGGCAGAAGCAATTGCCACAGCTTGCTACACACAAAATCGCTCCTTAATTCACAAAAATCTTCATAAAACACCATATGAAGTCATTAACAATCGAAAACCAAATATCAAATTTTTTCATATTTTTGGTTGTCGATGCTTCATAAAGAATAATAAAGACCACCTTTCAAAATTTGAATCAAGGTCGGACGAAGGAATTTTCCTTGGTTACTCATTTTCTTCAGCTGCTTATCGAGTACTGAACAAACGTACAAGTGTAATTAAAGAAAGTACCGATGTCCACTTCGATGAATTTTATGTCAGAAAATTGGATCGTGAACATTTTGGTTCACAAATGATAGATAATATTTTTCAAAATCCAATTCCACAAACACCATCTCCTGACATAGACATTGAAGTTGATATTGATTTACTTTTTGAACAACCTAAAACTGCTTATAATTCTAAAATTCTAACTACTCAAATTGATCCTACAGGAACACCCACTGAAGGAACTCCACAAAGAAACAGAAATGTTGCAGATCAAGTTGAGGGGGAACCACAAACACATACTTCCTCATTAGAACAAACACCAAATCCTCCTTTAACCACTCCAAATTTAACCACCCCAGATTTTACCACTCCATCCCCAAATATCCAAAACAATCCCGATGCAACATTTATGGGGGAACCTTCAAACCTCTTCCAAGAAGAAACTACTGGAGAAGAACAATGGGATACTGAAAATCCTATTATTACAACGGAAGAAAATCGTTTAATAAAATGGACCAGAAACCATCCCACTGACCTAATCATCGGAGATCCCAATTCAGGCATCCAAACTAGAGCCGCAACTGCAAATTAATGTTTATTTGGAGCCTTCCTATCCATGACTGAACCCAAAACCATACATACTGCTCTCAAAGACCCAGACTGGGTAAAAGCTATGCAAGAAGAGCTAGCTGAATTCGAAAGAAATGACGCATGGAATCTTGTTCCTACACCACCAGATGTTACTATCATAGGTTCAAGATGGGTATTCAGAAACAAGACTGACGATCAAGGAGTCGTGTGTCGAAACAAGGCACGTCTCGTAGTCAAAGGCTATTCACAACAAGAAGGAATAGACTACGATGAAACATATGCTCCAGTCGCCAGAATAGAAGCTATCCGCATCTTTCTCGCATATGCTGCACACAAGAATTTTAAAGTTTTTCAAATGGACGTTAAATGTGCATTCCTACATGGAGAGTTAGATCGAGATGTTTATATCCAACAACCACCAGGCTTTGAAGATCCCAACTTTCCTCATCACAGCTTCAAATTGCAGAAAGCTGTCTATGGCTTAAAACAAGCACCCCGTGCCTGGTATGCCACCTTGTCAACATTCCTCGAAGAATCAGGTTTCAAAAGGGGTTCAATCGATCAAACCCTTTTTCGTAAAATCTTTAATAAACATCTGTTAATCGTACAAATATATGTTGATGCCATTATTTTCGGTTCTACTGATGAATCTTTGAGTGTTAAGTTTGCAGATCTAATGAAGAGCAAATTTGAAATGAGCATGATTGGGGAGATGACTACTTTTCTCGGACTTCAAATCAAACAATCAACTGATGGAATTTTCATCAACCAAGAGAATTATGTCAAAAACCTACTCACTCGCTTTTCAATGGACAAATCCAATAATGCCAAAACCCCAATGGCCTTTGGATACAAAATCGATGCAGACTTAAATGGCAAACCCGTTGACCAGAAAAGATATCGTGGAATGATCGGATCACTATTATACCTCACTGCCAGCAGACCTGACATTATGTTTTCTACTTGTGTCTGTGCCAGATACCAAGCAAATCCAATGGAATCCCATGTCATTGCTGTGAAACGCATCTTCAAATACCTAAAAGGCACTCCCAAACTTGGCCTTTGGTATCCAGCTAAATCCGATTTTCAGCTGAACGCTTTCACCGACTCAGACTATGGAGGATGCAAGCTAGATAGGAAAAGTACATCTGGTAGCTGTCAATTCCTAGGAGGTCGACTAGTGAGTTGGTCTTCAAAGAAACAGAGTTGTGTATCCACATCAACAGCAGAAGCTGAATATGTCGCTGCCGCCAACTGTTGTTCACAAGTCATATGGATGCAAACTCAACTGCGTGACTATGGCTTCAGAGTTTCACAAATTGCCATATTTTGTGACTCAACCAGTGCAATAGCCATTTCTCACAATCCCGTTCACCATTCCATGACAAAGCACATCGATATTCGATATCACTTCATTAAAGACAACATTCAAAAGGGTCATATCGAATTACACTTCATAAACACCGAAGATCAAATTGCCGATGTCTTCACTAAGGCTCTCGATGAAACAAAGTTTCTATACTTCCTAGGCCGTCTAGGAATGTTAAATCCAGATATCATCCATCCTTAAACTTTTACTTTTTGTTTGTACAAACGTGTGTTTACTTTAATTCAAAAAGAAAAACAAAAAAAATTACAAAACATCAAAAGACAAAAAGATTTTAGATTTTTATAATTTTCATATCTTTCCTTAAAAAAAAAACCAAAATTTCCAAAAACATTCAAATAACCAAAATTACCAAAAACATTCAGAAAAACAAATTTTCAAAAATACAATAAAAGACTTGCCATAATAAGCTTTTATAGAACCTTGTGATTAATCGTCTCTTGACTTAATTTTTCAGATGCTTATGCTCGATGAAGATTTTAAGTCATATTGATTCTCAATTGGAGTGAAGGTTCAAATCTCCTACTTTTCATAATGTATATAACTTTATTTCCTTCGATTTTATTTCATTATTGACGATTTTAAACAATCAAGGGACATAAGGTTAGGAGGTTCAGATGAAAACAAAAACCCATGTGAGAATTTGTGCCTCGTCGATCTAAATAATTGTGGAATTCAATTCTTGTGAGCTTAGGTGTGTCACTATTGCTAATAAGGTATACCCGATTATACCTTGTCACGGTCTCATTTTTGCTTAGATATCAAAATGACCAGGGACGATACTTTCATTTCTTACATACTAGACAAATTGTCTTTTATGCCACCTATCCCTACCTAGATAAAAGCCAACCAAAAATGAAGACAGCCGCAAAAATAGAAACACTTCAAACAGCGACATATCCTTACAAGAAAATCAAAGGCGAAACAAAGATCTATCAACATCCAATCCTCAAAGACGAGTCAACAAGAAAGTCAAATCATTCACCGAAGAAATACCAAACAAAATAAAACTTTCAATCAAATGGTTATTTCAAAAAAAAAAAAAAACAAAAAAAACATTGTTCTCAATTGTAGCAACTTCTCAATGATAAAACAAAATATATTTTTACAATAAATCGATATTGATCAACAAACAGGCAAAGAAGAAGCTGCAACAATAATGGATTTCCCGGGATACTGTAGCCTTCATCACTGAAGATTTCTTAGTTGCAAACTGCACTATGAAAATTGTTAAACCCCTATACATGTATGTCCCGACGGAGAGAGAGTGAACGTTAATGGCATGAATGAAGAAACCCGTTGAGTAATGCCGAAACCAGTCTTATGTGATTGATTATCTAATAATGAGACTAAGTGACTTTACAGGAAAAGCATAGATGAACACCTTCAATATGAGTGTGAGTCGTCAGAGAGAGATATCACTCATTTTAGTGATCATTAACTTGTTCTGCTGCCAGAACAACCAAACACCCAAGTGAAGTGTGAGCTATATCTATGAGCGTTCATCTGAATCGACCTGTTAGACCACTTGTCGTCATAAATAATGCTATAAAATCTTAAGAAATTTATTTAGATACATATATGACTACCCTTTAATAACTGAACCCGAGACTTTGATTCAGAAACAAACAGTCTTCAAAATCTTTTTCAAAACATAAGATATGTAAAACCAAGTTCCAAACTTTCAAAATGATTACAATGGTTTTATATATATGTTATCATTGACAAAACTTTTATCCCAAATATTCAATATTAAAACTGTTAATGTGATTATACCTGTCCTTATTTCATCAATGATCACATAGGGGGAAATTGTTGAAAAATGTTTTTGTATGTGACCATCATTGAAATAAGATGAACTGTTTTTATATTATCTAACAAATATTATCAGTTTATTTCAGGTTGCGTGGATTCGAGATTAAAAACGAGAAAATAAAAGAAAATGATTTTTAAAGCCAAAACAAAGAAAAATTCAAAAGAAAATTAAATTAAATCTATTTAAAATGAATTTTTGAAATATATTTTATAAATAATTTATTTTATTAGGCTTAATTAATTTTATAAATTAAAAATGATTTTTCCTAATTTATTTGAATTTATTTCGGATTTTAAATCATTTAAAATCAATTTATTTAATTAAATTGAAACAGGCCGAAGCCCAGCATCAGCCGAAGCCCAGCTCCGTTCCAGCCCACTATCGCGATCCAGCCTGCGACCCGGACTGCATGATCCACCGCCTGCTCCGGAACCCGGCTCCGCCCTGCCTCCAGCTCTATTTCGTCTCACAGACGAACCCGCGTGTTGACCCAGTAGGCCGATCCGTATCCGACCCAGCTCTACCCGGCTACCTCACAAAGGACGCGCGACCCAGCAAACCACATCCGATCCGCATCCGACCCATTCCCGATCCGTTTCTACTCACAAACAACCCGCGCCTCGACCCGGATTCCGACCCATTTCCGACCCGACCCAAGGTCCGCGTGTTTCTGATGAAATATTTACAGTTTTGGTCCCTAAACTTCCGAAAACTTATCAAAACTCACCCAAAACGTCTACAACTCCATATATAAACCATTTTACACCATTTTTTCATTACAACACATAATTATAAACCAAAACTCTCTCAAAAAACCTCTCCAACTTCCACCATCTTATTTCCAACTTCCAAACACTCTCCAAAACACCAAGAACACACACCAAAAACACCAAGAACACCAACAAAAACACCAAGAACACCAAGAACACCAAGAAAAACACCAAGAACACCAAGATCAACACCAAGAACACCAAGATCATCAAACAAGAAAACCAAGATCACCAAGATCATCAAACAAGAACAAATAGAGACACAGTCTATTAGTAATCCAGTCCAACCCTAATCCAGTTCAGTCAATTTATTTGACGAACCTACTTGATAAACCAGTCGTTCCACAGTCCTGTTGTAAACCAGTTCAGTCAATCTATTGACGAACCTACTTGATATATATATATATATATATATATATATATATATATATATATATATATATATATATATATATATTTATATAATTATAGTCATTTATATTATTTATCGTTTTATGTCTTTTAATTATAGTCATTTATATTATTTATCGCTTTAAGTCATTTAATTACTGCAATTTATATTATTTATATATCTTTCACACAGTAAACGGTGCAAACCTTTATTTGTGGCGATTAGATTATATATTTTTATTCCGCAACTTTTATTATTTATTCCGCATATTATCATCACTTAGTGGTGAACGGGATTGTGAGATGCTTCATAAACTTAGTGATGATATATGCTTTGTCATGGAATGGTTGATCTTGGTGTTCTTGGTGTTTTTCTTGGTGTTCTTGGTGTTTTTCTTGGTGTTCTTGGTGTTTTTGTTGGTGTTCTTGGTGTTTTTGGAGAGTGTTTGGAAGGTTGGAAATAAGATGGTGGAAGTTGGAGAGGTTTTTTGAGAGAGTTTTGGTTTATAATTATGTGTTGTAATGAAAAAATGGTGTAAAATGGTTTATATATGGAGTTGTAAGGGTTCTGGGTGAGTTTTGATAAGAAGGCTCCAAATAAACATTCATTTGCAGTTGCGGCTCTAGTTTGGATGCCTGAATTGGGATCTCCGATGATTAGGTCAGTGGGATGGTTTCTGGTCCATTTTATTAAACGATTTTCTTCCGTTGTAATAATAGGATTTTCAGTATCCCATTGTTCTTCTCCAGTAGTTTCTTCTTGGAAGATGTTTGAAGGTTCCCCCATAAATGTTGCATTGGGATTGTTTTGGATATTTGGGGATGGAGTGGTAAAATATAAAATATGATCACCACAAATAAAGGTTTGCACCGTTTATTGTGTGACAAATATATATATATATATATATATATATATATATATATATATATATATATATATATATATATATATATATATATATATATATATATATATATATATATATATTAAAGATAAATGCGGAATAAATAATAAGAGTTGCAGATTAAAAATATATAATCTGATCGCCACAAATAAAGGTTTGCACCGTTTACTGTGTGAAAGATATATAAATAATATAAATTGCAGTAATTAAATGACTTAAAGCGATAAATAATATAAATGACTATAATTAAAAGACATAAAACGATAAATAATGTAAATGACTATAATTATATATATATATATATATATATATATATATATATATATATATATATATATATATATATATATATATATATATATATATATATATATATATATCAAGTAGGTTCGTCAATAGATTGACTGAACTGGGTTACAACAGGACTATGGAACGACTGGTCTATCAAGTAGGTTCGTCAAATAAATTGACTGAACTGGCTTAGGGTTGGACTGGATTTCTAATAGACTGTGTCTCTATTTGTTCTTGTGTTGGTGATCTTGGTGATCTTGGTTTTCTTGTTTGATGATCTTGGTGTTCTTGGTGTTGATCTTGGTGTTCTTGGTGTTTTTCTTGGTGTTCTTGGTGTTTTTGTTGGTGTTCTTGGTGTTTTTGGAGAGTGTTTGGAAGGTTGGAAATAAGATGGTGGAAGTTGGAGAGGTTTTTTGAGAGAGTTTTGGTTTATAATTATGTGTTGTAATGAAAAAATGGTGTAAAATGGTTTATATATGGAGTTGTAGACGTTTTGGGTGAGTTTTGATAAGTTTTCGGAAGTTTAGGGACCAAAACTGTAAATATTTCATCAGAAACACGCGGACTTTGGGTCGGGTCGGAAATGGGTCGGAATCCGGGTCGAGGATTTGGGTCGGGTCGGAAATGGGTCGTTTAATAAAATGGACGCGCGGATCTTCATGTGAGACGAAACGAAGCGGCCAATGGGGCGGGTCGGAGCAGGCGCTGGGTATCCGGGTCGCAGGCGTATTGGACCAGGCCGGATCAGGACTTGGGCTGGATGGAGCTGGGCCGGAGCAGGCTTGGGCTGCTGCTGGGCTTCGGTTGTTTCTTTTTTTAATTTAAATAGATTTTAAATGGTTTTAAAAAACCGAAATAAATTAAAATAAATTACAAAAATTCATTTTTAATTTATAAAATTAATTAAATCTAATAAAATAAATTATTTAGAAATTATATTTCCAAAAATTGGGATTCCATTGGATTTGCTTGGTATCTGGCACAGACACAAGTAGAAAACATAATGTCAGGTCTGCTGGCAGTGAGGTATAATAGTGATCCGATCATTCCACGATATCTTTTCTGGTCAACGGGTTTGCCATTTAAGTCTGCATCGATTTTGTATCCAAAGGCCATTGGGGTTTTGGCATTATTGGATTTGTCCATTGAAAAGCGAGTGAGTAGGTTTTTGACATAATTCTCTTGGTTGATGAAAATTCCATCAGTTGACTGTTTGATTTGAAGTCCGAGAAAAGTAGTCATCTCCCCAATCATGCTCATTTCAAATTTGCTCTTCATTAGATCTGCAAACTTAACAATTGGTATCAGAGCTCGTGTGATTTACTTTGAAATTTTCATCAAATACTTTTGGTTAGCGTTTATATAAACCTTCCATAAGCGTTTATTTGAATATTTCATTTTAATATCACTTGTTAAAAAAATCCTTCTTTTTAAATTAAAATTAAAAATCTTAAAAACATGTCTTCTGTTAATTACTCCAACATGAATTCAGTTTCTATTGCTAATAGTTTAGGATCTGGTTCACGGGCACCCATACTTATTCCCGAAGAGGATAATTCGTGGGTTGGCCGTATGAATCTTCATCTTAACTCCATAAGTGAAAATGTTTGGAAATGTGTAGAAGGAACATATATTGCTTCAGAGGATTTGTCTACCCTTGCTACAACTCAAGTAACTCGTGTTGAAACTGAGAAAAGGTTGAATCTCCAAGCCAAAAAGGAGCTTGTGTCCGGAATTCCCCACTGTATTTTAAGTCAAATGGATGACATAATACTGTTGACTGCGAATCAAATTTGGGAAAACTTAAAAAACCGTTTTTGTGGAAATCAAAGAATTATTGGAAATAAAAGAACATCTGTTTTAAATGAATTCGATAATTTCAAGATGCTTTCATCAGAAACCATCCATGATGCACATGATAGGTTCAATTTTATCATGGTAAAATTGAATAACTTGGGAATCAAAAAGACACAGCACGAGATCAATCTCAAATTTCTAAACAATCTTTACGAAAGCTGGAAGATGGTTAAACTCATCATTCAGGGAAATCCTGCCATTCATACGGAAACTCTATACAATTTGTACGGAGAACTTCAATCGTATGAATCCTCGATTTACCCACCAACCTCTACAGCTTTTGGAGGACCACTTGCTCTCGTTTCCACATCAAACCAAAACCAAACACTTTTTCATGAACAAAACCCCAATCATTTTAATCAAACATCTTTTCAAAATCAATCATTTTTGAACAATTCTTTTGATCAAACTGATTTAAATGATGAAGCAGACTACCAACAATTGTGTGCTTTGGTTGCAAATACAAATCTCCAAAGATTTATTCCAAATCTCGGTCAATCGAATTTTAAACCAAATTTTCAAAACCGACCACAATTTGGACAAAATAATTCTGGATTTCAACCAAGACCACAATTTGGTCAAAACAACCAAGGTTTTCAACCAAGACCTTATTTTGGACAAAATTCGCAAAGACCCTCTTTCCAAAATAACTCAAACCAGGGATTTCAAAACAATCCCAACTCAAATCATCAAAACAATAACCAAAACAACGGTCTTCAAAACCAAAACCGGGGATTCCAAAATCATGGATACAATAATCAAAATAATGGTTTTTCAAACAACCAAAATTTTGGATTCCAACAAAACTCCTCCTAATCTTCCCAACAAATCCAAACTCAAGCACCGGAACGACTTCCAATCAAAAGTCAAAAGGAAGAAAGTGATGAAGAAGTGATTATCTGTCACAATTGCAAAGGAACTAATCACTACGCAAGAGAGTGCCGAGCCAAAAACAAGACAAAAATCAAAGACTCGGCATACTACGCTCAAATAGCCGATGAGTTAAAGAAAAAGGAAAACCAAGAAAACCAAAGAGCTTTGATGGCAATCCACGAACCAAATGTGGAATACTGGCCAACCTCTGAAGACGAAGCCGACAATGAACCGACACAATCCAACTTCTGCTTCGTAGTTGGTACAACTTCAAGAGCTCCAAATGTCATAGAACAGGTATGGTCTATGATCTCTGAACTCGGTTTTTCTAAAATACTTTTTGAGTCCCATATATCCAAAATTGAGAAAAGTTTAGAAGCTGATCTCAAGAAATACCATGACACAGTGGTTAATTCTGAAATCTTCAAATGTGAGTTACAAACCCTACAACTCAAATTTGCAGAATTAACCAGAACAAGGACCAAATTGGAAAGAGACGTTGAAAGAAAATCAGAAGATTACAATCATGTCTTTGAACAATTAAATCAATCTCTAATTCAGAAAAGGGAATTGGAATTAAAAAATCAATCAGTCATTTCTTCTGAAACAAAAGAAGTTTTAGAAATGGAAATCATTCAGTTGACACAAAACTTTCAAGAGTCAACTGAAAAACACAAAATCTTAAATGAAAAACTGACTGATTCTTTAAACCAAATCACTTTTCTTGAATCTGAAAACAAAAGATTGATACAGAATGTGGAATCTATCAAAATTGCCAGAAAACTCAGTGATGATATATTCACCAAGGCAAACACCTTGGGTACTGGAAAATTTGATACGAGTTACAGACCAGGAATTGGTAGAGAAACCTTTGAAAAAGAACTAGAAAATCAAGAAAACATGATAATTTGTGAAAACTCTGAATCAACTCTACCAGATCTTTTCACATCTATTAATGAGGAAGATTCAGATGACGAAACAGTTATCAACTGTAGCCCAGATGATACTGATTTCAATGTTTCCAAATCAAACTCTGCTAGTTCTTCAAATCAACAAATCAAAAATACCAATGAAGCAATCAAAACCCCACTTAAGAAACCAAAAGTTTTTGAAAACAAACAAAAGAAACCTCTTCAACCTAACGTTATACCTCAAAAACAAGTTTCCAAACCAAAACATTTTCAAAAACATTATGAAAACCGCTTTCTTGATATCACCTTTAACCGTTCAAATAACTTTAAAAACATTCAAATCAGAAAGTTCTAAACAATCATAATCAAAAAGCTTTTCAAAACCACCCGTCTCATCCTACACATGAAAAACACTTTTCAAACACATCTTCACATCTAGGATATTCATCACCAAATCACTGATTTTATCAACCCACTGGTTTTCAAAAACAAATATCATTTTGGGAAAACTTGATAAATCAAATAAAACCTCAACCATTCTATCCCAATAAACCAAAGTCATTGAACAACAAACCTAAAATAGCAAAAGCTAACAAACCAGGACCCATTCAGATTTGGGTACCTAAAATTTCTGTCTAATTGCAGGGATCTAATGCTGGAGAACCCAAGGATGATACATGGTACATTGATAGTGGCTGCTCCAAGCATATGACAGGAAACAGAAACTTCCTTCGTGACTTCAGACCCACCCAAACCAATCAAGACGTTACCTTTGGCAACAACATGACGGCGAAAATCAAAGGTTATGGAAACATAACTAATGGTAACTTCACCATAAAGAAAGTTGCTTATGTTGATGACCTGAAACACAACCTCATCAGTGTTTCTCAACTCTGCGATAACGATCTTGATGTCCTATTTACCAAACAAAGAAGCTTGATCATGGACGCCAACTCCAAAGAAATCATTGTTGATTCACACCGTGCCGGAAATATGTATCCACTAGACATGGATCTTATTTATGGTAAACCCGATATTTGTCTGCTATCCAAAGCCCCAACAGATATTAGTTGGTTATGGCACCGCCGCCTTTCCCATCTAAATTTCGGGTACATCAACAAATTGATCGGCGATGATCTAGTTCGAGGACTGCCACTTCTGAAGCTCGACAATGAAACTCTTTGTGCCGCTTGTGAAAAGGGAAAACTTTCCAAATCCTCTCACAAAAGCATTACAGAATCTAGTGTATCCGAACCACTAGAATTGCTGCACATAGACCTCTGTGGCCCCGCCAAAATCCAAACAATACAAGGGAAGAAGTATGTCCTTGTCATAGTTGATGGCTTCACTCGATTTACATGGGTCTTTTTCTTAAGACTGAAATCAGAAGCACCAGAAGAGATGATCAACTTTATAAAACAGATCGAACTAAAGCTCAAACGACCAGTTCGAAGAATCCGAAGTGACAATGGTTTAGAGTTTAAAAACATAACTCTAGACTCATTTCTCAAAAACAAAGGCATCGAACACAACTTCTCAGCCCCTTACACTCCTCAACAAAACGGTGTTGTTGAAAGAAGGAACCGAACTCTGTGCGAAGCTGCAAGATCAATGCTCATCTTTGCTGATCTGCCACAATACTTCTGGGCAGAAGCAATTAAAAATGATTTTTCCTAATTTATTTGAATTTATTTCGGATTTTAAATCATTTAAAATCAATTTATTTAATTAAATTGAAACAGGCCGAAGCCCGGCATCAGCCGAAGCCCAGCTCCGTTCCAGCCCACTATCGCGATCCAGCCTGCGACCCGGACTGCATGATCCACCGCCTGCTCCGGAACCCGGCTCCGCCCCGCCTCCAGCTCTATTTCGTCTCATAGACGAACCCGCGTGTTGACCCGGTAGGCCGATCCGTATCCGACCCAACTCTACCCAGCTACCTCACAAAGGACGCGCGACCCAGCAAACCACATCCGATCCGCATCCGACCCATTCCCGGTCCGTTTCTACTCACAAACAACCCGCGCCTCGACCCGGATTCCGACCCATTTCCGACCCGACCCAAAGTCCGCGTGTTTCTGATGAAATATTTACAGTTTTGGTCCCTAAACTTCCGAAAACTTATCAAAACTCACCCAAAACGTCTACAACTCCATATATAAACCATTTTACACCATTTTTTCATTACAACACATAATTATAAACCAAAACTCTCTAAAACAACCTCTCCAACTTCCACCATCTTATTTCCAACCTTCCAAACACTCTCCAAAAACACCAAGAACACCAACAAAAACACCAAGAACACCAAGAAAAACACCAAGAACACCAAGAAAAACACCAAGAACACCAAGATCATCAAACAAGAAAACCAAGATCACCAAGATCACCAAACAAGAACAAATAGAGACACAGTCTATTAGAAATCCAGTCCAACCCTAAGCCAGTTCAGTCAATTTATTTGGCGAACCTACTTGATAGACCAGTCGTTCCATAGTCCTGTTGTAACCCAGTTCAGTCAATCTATTGACGAACCTACTTGATATATATATATTTATATAATTATAGTCATTTACATTATTTATCGTTTTATGTCTTTTAATTATAGTCATTTATATTATTTATCGCTTTAAGTCATTTAATTACTGCAATTTTTATTATTTATATATCTTTCACACAGTAAACGGTGCAAACCTTTATTTGTGGCGATCAGATTATATATTTTTAATCTGCAACTCTTATTATTTATTCCGCATTTATCTTTAATATATATATATATATATATATATATATATATATATATATATATATATATATATATATATATATATATATATATATATATATATATATATTTGTCACACAATAAACGGTGCAAACCTTTATTTGTGGTAATCATATTTTATATTTTCAACAATTGGTATCAGAGCTCGTGTGATTTACTTTGAAATTTTCATCAAATACTTTTGGTTAGCGTTTATATAAACCTTCCATAAGCGTTTATTTGAATATTTCATTTTAATATCACTTGTTAAAAAAATCCTTCTTTTTAAATTAAAATTAAAAATCTTAAAAACATGTCTTCTGTTAATTACTCCAACATGAATTCAGTTTCTATTGCTAACAGTTTAGGATCTGGTTCACGGGCACCCATACTTATTCCCGAAGAGTATAATTCGTGGGTTGGCCGTATGAATCTTCATATTAACTCCATAAGTGAAAATGTTTGGAAATGTGTAGAAGGAACATATATTGCTTCAGAGGATTTGTCTACCCTTGCTACAACTCAAGTAACTCGTGTTGAAACCGAGAAAAGGTTGAATCTCCAAGCCAAAAAGGAGCTTGTGTCCGGAATTCCCCACAGTATTTTAAGTCAAATGGATGACATAATACTGTTGACTGCGAATCAAATTTGGGAAAACTTAAAAAACCGTTTTTGTGGAAATCAAAGAATTATTGGAAATAAAAGAACATCTGTTTTAAATGAATTCAATAATTTCAAGATGCTTTCATCAGAAACCATCCATGATGCACATGATAGGTTCAATTTTATCATGGTAAAATTGAATAACTTGGGCATCAAAAAGACACAGCACGAGATCAATCTCAAATTTCTAAACAATCTTTACGAAAGCTGGAAGATGGTTAAACTCATCATTCAGGGAAATCCTGCCATTCATACGGAAACTCTATACAATTTGTATGGAGAACTTCAATCGTATGAATCCTCGATTGACCCACCAACCTCTACAGCTTTTGGAGGACCACTTGCTCTCGTTTCCACATCAAACCAAAACCAAACACTTTTTCATGAACAAAACCCCAATCATTTTAATCAAACATCTTTTCAAAATCAATCATTTTTGAACAATTCTTTTGATCAAACTGATTTAAATGATGAAGCAGACTACCAACAATTGTGTGCTTTCGTTGCAAATACAAATCTCCAAAGATTTATTCCAAATCTCGGTCAATCGAATTTTAAACCAAATTTTCAAAACCGACCACAATTTGGACAAAATAATTCTGGATTTCAACCAAGACCACAATTTGGTCAAAACAACCAAGGTTTTCAACCAAGACCTTATTTTGGACAAAATTCGCAAAGACCCTCTTTCCAAAATAACTCAAACCAGGGATTTCAAAACAATCCCAACTCAAATCATCAAAACAATAACCAAAACAACGGTCTTCAAAACCAAAACCGGTGATTCCAAAATCAAGGATACAATAATCAAAATAATGGTTTTTCAAACAACCAAAATTTTGGATTCCAACAAAACTCCTCCCAATCTTCCCAACAAATCCAAACTCAAGCACCGGAACGACTTCCAATCAAAAGTCAAAAGGAAGAAAGTGATGAAGAAGTGATTATCTGTCACAATTGCAAAGGAACTAATCACTACGCAAGAGAGTGCCGAGCCAAAAACAAGACAAAAATCAAAGACTCGGCATACTACGCTCAAAAAGCCGATGAGTTAAAGAAAAAGGAAAACCAAGAAAACCAAAGAGCTTTGATGGCAATCCACGAACCAAATGTGGAATACTGGCCAACCTCTGAAGACGAAGCCGACAATGAACCGACACAATCCAACTTCTGCTTCGTAGTTGGTACAACTTCAAGAGCTCCAAATGTCATAGAACAGGTATGGTCTATGATCTCTGAACTCGGTTTTTCTAAAATTATTTTTGAGTCCCATATATCCAAAATTGAGAAAAGTTTAGAAGCTGATCTCAAGAAATACCATGACACAGTGGTTAATTCTGAAATCTTCAAATGTGAGTTACAAACCCTACAACTCAAATTTGCAGAATTAACCAGAACAAGGACCAAATTGGAAAGAGACGTTGAAAGAAAATCAGAAGATTACAATCATGTCTTTGAACAATTAAATCAATCTCTAATTCAGAAAAGGGAATTGGAATTAAAAATCAATCAGTCATTTCTTCTGAAACAAAAGAAGTTTTAGAAATGGAAATCATTCAGTTGACACAAAACTTTCAAGAGTCAACTGAAAAACACAAAATCTTAAAATGAAAAACTGACTGATTCTTTAAACCAAATCACTTTTCTTGAATCTGAAAACAAAAGATTGATACAGAATGTGGAATCTATCAAAATTGCCAGAAAACTCAGTGATGATATATTCACCAAGGCAAACACCTTGGGTACTGGAAAATTTGATACGAGTTACAGACCAGGAATTGGTAGAGAAACCTTTGAAAAAGAACTAGAAAATCAAGAAAACATGATAATTTGTGAAAACTCTGAATCAACTCTACCAGATCTTTTCACATCTGTTAATGAGGAAGATTCAGATGACGAAACAGTTATCAACTGTAGCCCAGATGATACTGATTTCAATGTTTCCAAATCAAACTCTGCTAGTTCTTCAAATCAACAAATCAAAAATACCAATAAAGCAATCAAAACCCCACTTAACAAACCAAAAGTTTTTGAAAACAAACAAAAGAAACCTCTTCAACCTAAAGTCATATCTCAAAAACAAGTTTCCAAACCAAAATATTTTCAAAAACATTATGAAAACCGCTTTCTTGATATCACCTTTAACCGTTCAAATAACTTTCAAAAACATTCAAATCAGAAAGTTCTAAACAATCATAATCAAAAACTTTTTCAAAACCGCCCGTCTCATCCTACACATGAAAAACACTTTTCAAACGCATCTTCACATCTAGGATATTCATCACCAAATCACAGATTTTATCAACCCACTGGTTTTCAAAAACAAATATCATTTTGGGAAAACTTGATAAATCAAATAAAACCTCAACCATTCTATCCCAATAAACCAAAGTCATTGAACAACAAACCCAAAATAGCAAAAGCTAACAAACCAGGACCCATTCAGATTTGGGTACCTAAAATTTCTGTCTAATTGCAGGGATCTAATGCTAGAGAACCCAAGGATGATACATGGTACATTGATAGTGGCTGCTCCAAGCATATGACAGGAAACAGAAAATACCTTCGTGACTTCAGACCCACCCAAACCAATCAAGACGTTACCTTTGGCAACAACATGACGGCGAAAATCAAAGGTTATGGAAACATAACTAATGGTAACTTCACCATAAAGAAAGTTGCTTATGTTGATGACCTGAAACACAACCTCATCAGTGTTTCTCAACTCTGCGATAACGATCTTGATGTCCTATTTACCAAACAAAGAAGCTTGATCATGGACGCCAACTCCAAAGAAATCATTGTTGATTCACACCGTGCCGGAAATATGTATCCACTAGACATGGATCTTATTTATGGTAAACCCGATATTTTTCTGCTATCCAAAGCCCCAGCAGATATTAGTTGGTTATGGCACCGCCGCCTTTCCCATCTAAATTTCGGGTACATCAACAAATTGATCGGCGATGATCTAGTTCGAGGACTGCCACTTCTGAAGCTCGACAATGAAACTCTTTGTGCCGCTTGTGAAAAGGGAAAACTTTCCAAATCCTCTCACAAAAGCATTACAGAATCTAGTGTATCAGAACCACTAGAATTGCTGCACATAGACCTCTATGGCCCCGCCAAAATCCAAACAATACACGGGAAGAAGTATGTCCTTGTCATAGTTGATGGCTTCACTCGATTTACATGGGTCTTTTTCTTAAGACTAAAATCAGAAGCACCAGAAGAGATGATCAACTTTATAAAACAGATCGAACTAAAGCTCAAACGACCAGTTCGAAGAATCCGAAGTGATAATGGTTTGGAGTTCAAAAACATAACTCTAGACTCATTTCTCAAAAACAAAGGCATCGAACACAACTTCTCAGCCCCTTACACTCCTCAACAAAACGGCGTTGTTGAAAGAAGGAACCGAACTCTGTGCGAAGCTGCAAGATCAATGCTTATCTTTGCTGATCTGCCACAATACTTCTGGGCAGAAGCAATTGCCACAGCTTGCTACACACAAAATCGCTCCTTAATTCACAAAAATCTTCATAAAACACCATATGAAGTCATTAACAACCGAAAACCAAATATCAAATTTTTTCATATTTTTGGTTGTCGATGCTTCATAAAGAATAATAAAGACCACCTTTCAAAATTTGAATCAAGGTCGGACGAAGGAATTTTCCTTGGTTACTCATTTTCTTCAGCTGCTTATCGAGTACTGAACAAACGTACAAGAGTAATTGAAGAAAGTACCGATGTCCACTTCGATGAATTTTATGTCAGAAAATTGGATCGTGAACATTTTGGTTCACAAATGATAGATAATATTTTTCAAAATCCAATTCCACAAACACCATCTCCTGACATAGACATTGAAGTTGATATTGATTTACTTTTTGAACAACCTAAAACTGCTTATAATTCTGAAATTCTAACTACTCAAATTGATCCTACAGGAACACCCACTGAAGGAACTCCACAAAGAAACAGAAATGTTGCAGATCAAGTTGAGGGGGAACCACAAACACATACTTCCTCATTAGAACAAACACCAAATCCTCCTTTAACCACTCCAAATTTAACCACCCCAGATTTTACCACTCCATCCCCAAATATCCAAAACAATCCCAATGCAACATTTATGGGGGAACCTTCAAACCTCTTCCAAGAAGAAACTACTGGAGAAGAACAATGGGATACTGAAAATCCTATTATTACAACGGAAGAAAATCCTTTAATAAAATGGACCAGAAACCATCCCACTGACCTAATCATCGGAGATCCCAATTCAGGCATCCAAACTAGAGCCGCAACTGCAAATGAATGATTATTTGGAGCCTTCCTATCCATGACTGAACCCAAAACCATACATACTGCTCTCAAAGACCCAGACTGGGTAAAAGCTATGCAAGAAGAGCTAGCTGAATTCGAAAGAAATGACGTATGGAATCTTGTTCCTACACCACCAGATGTTACTATCATAGGTTCAAGATGGGTATTTAGAAACAAGACTGACGATCAAGGAGTCGTGTGTCGAAACAAGGCACGTCTCGTAGTCAAAGGCTATTCACAACAAGAAGGAATAGACTACGATGAAACATATGCTCCAGTCGCCAGAATAGAAGCTATCCGCATCTTTCTCGCATATGCTGCACATAAGAATTTTAAAGTTTTTCAAATGGACGTTAAATGTGCATTCCTACATGGAGAGTTAGATCGAGATGTTTATA
This sequence comes from Cichorium intybus, assembly GCA_023525715.1. Classification (NCBI taxonomy): domain Eukaryota; kingdom Viridiplantae; phylum Streptophyta; class Magnoliopsida; order Asterales; family Asteraceae; genus Cichorium; species Cichorium intybus. The sequence goes on along the minus strand of CM042010.1, from coordinate 45,381,608 downwards.
TCCAACAACCACCAGGCTTTGAAGATCCCAACTTTCCTCATCACAGCTTCAAATTGCAGAAAGCTGTCTATGGCTTAAAACAAGCACCCCGTGCCTGGTATGCCACGTTGTCAACATTTCTCGAAGAATCAGGTTTTAAAAGAGGTTCAATCGATCAAACCCTTTTTCGTAAAATCTTTAATAAACATCTGTTAATCGTACAAATATATGTTGATGACATTATTTTCGGTTCTACTGATGAATCTTTGAGTGTTAAGTTTGCAATGAAAAGCAAATTTGAAATGAGCATGATTGGGGAGATGACTACTTTTCTCGGACTTCAAATCAAACAGTCAACTGATGGAATTTTCATCAACCAAGAGAATTATGTCAAAAACCTACTCACTCGCTTTTCAATGGACAAATCCAATACTGCCAAAACCCCAATGGCCTTTGGATACAAAATCGATGCAGACTTAAATGGCAAACCCGTTGACCAGAAAAGATATCGTGGAATGATCGGATCACTATTATACCTCACTACCAGCAGACCTGACATTATGTTTTCTACTTGTGTCTGTGCCAGATACCAAGCAAATCCAATGGAATCCCATGTCATTGCTGTGAAACGCATCTTCAAATACCTAAAAGGCACTCCCAAACTTGGCCTTTGGTATCCAGCTAAATCCGATTTTCAGCTGAACGCTTTCACCGACTCAGACTATGGAGGATGCAAGCTAGATAGGAAAAGTACATCTGGTAGCTGTCAATTCCTAGGAGGTCGACTAGTGAGTTGGTCTTCAAAGAAACAGAGTTGTGTATCCACATCAACAGCAGAAGCTGAATACGTCGCTGCCGCCAGCTGTTGTTCACAAGTCATATGGATGCAAACTCAACTGCGTGACTATGGCTTCAGAGTTTCACAAATTCCCATATTTTGTGACTCAACCAGTGCAATAGCCATTTCTCACAATCCCGTTCACCATTCCATGACAAAGCACATCGATATTCGATATCACTTCATTAAAGACAACATTCAAAAGGGTCATATCGAATTACACTTCATAAACACCGAAGATCAAATTGCCGATGTCTTCACTAAGGCTCTCGATGAAACAAAGTTTCTATACTTCCTAGGCCGTCTAGGAATGTTAAATCCAGATATCATCCATCCTTAAACTTTTACTTTTTGTTTGTACAAACGTGTGTTTACTTTAATTCAAAAAGAAAAACAAATAAAAAAATTACAAAACTTCAAAAGACAAAAAGATTTTATATTTTTATAATTTTCATATCTTTCCTTAAAAACCAAAATTTCCAAAAACATTCAAATAACCAAAATTTCCAAAAACATTCAAATAACCAAAATTTCCAAAAACATTCAGAAAAACAAATTTTCAAAAATACAATAAAAGACTTGCCATAATAAGCTTTTATAGAACCTTGTGATTAATCGTCTCTTGACTTAATTTTTCAGATGCTTATGCTCGATGAAGATTTTAAGTCATATTGATTCTCAATTGGAGTGAAGGTTCAAATCTCCTACTTTTCATAATGTATATAACTTTATTTCCTTCGATTTTATTTCATTATTGATGATTTTAAACAATCAAGGGACATAAGGTTAGGAGGTTCAGATGAAAACAAAAACCCATGTGAGAATTTGTGCCTCGTCGATCTAAATAATTGTGGAATTCAATTCTTGTGAGCTTAGGTGTGTCACTATTGCTAATAAGGTATACCCGATTATACCTTGTCACGGTCTCATTTTTGCTTAGATATCAAAATGACAAGGGACGATACTTTCATTTCTTACATACTAGACAAATTGTCTTTTATGCCACCTATCCCTACCTAGATAAAAGCCAACCAAAAATGAAGACAGCCGCAAAAATAGAAACACTTCAAACAGCGACATATCCTTACAAGAAAATCAAAGGCGAAACAAAGATCTATCAACATCCAATCCTCAAAGACGAGTCAACAAGAAAGTCAAATCATTCACCGAAGAAATACCAAACAAAATAAAACTTTCAACCAAATGGTTATTTCAAAAAAAAAAAAAACAAAAAAAAAATTGTTCTCAATTGTAGCAACTTCTCAATGATAAAACAAAATATCTTTTTACAATAAATCGATATTGATCAACAAACAGGCAAAGAAGAAGCTGCAACAATAATGGATTTCCCGGGATACTGTAGCCTTCATCACGGAAGATTTCTTAGTTGCAAACTGCACTATGAAAATTGTTAAACCCCTCTACATGTATTTCCCGACGGAGAGAGAGTGAACGTTAATGGCATGAATGAAGAAACCCGTTGAGTAATGCCGAAACCAGTCTTATGTGATTGATTATCTAATAATGAGACTAAGTGACTTTACAGGAAAAGCATAGATGAACACCTTCAATATGAGTGTGAGTCGTCAGAGAGAGATATCACTCATTTTTAGTGATCATTAACTTGTTCTGCTGCCAGAACAACCAAACACCCAAGTGAAGTGTGAGCTATATCTATGAGCGTTCATCTGAATCGACCTGTTAGACCACTTGTCGTCATAAATAATGCTATAAAATCTTAAGAAATTTATTTAGATACATATATGACTACCCTTTAATAACCGAACCCGAGACTTTGATTCGGAAACAAACAGTCTTCAAAATCTTTTTCAAAACATAAGATATGTAAAACCAAGTTCCAAACTTTCAAAATGATTACAATGGTTTTATATATATGTTATCATTGACAAAACTTTTATCCCAAATATTCAATATTAAAACTGTTAATGTGATTATATCTGTCCTTATTTCATCAATGATCACATAGGGGGAAATTGTTGAAAAATGTTTTTGTATGTGACCATCATTGAAATAAGATGAACTGTTTTTATATTATCTAACAAATATTATCAGTTTATTTCAGGTTGCGTGGATTCGAGATTAAAAACGAGAAAATAAAAGAAAATGATTTTTAAAGCCAAAACAAAGAAAAATTCAAAAGACAATTAAATTAAATCTATTTAAAATGAATTTTTGAAATATATTTTATAAATAATTTATTTTATTAGGCTTAATTAATTTTATAAATTAAAAATGATTTTTCCTAATTTATTTGAATTTATTTCGGATTTTAAATCATTTAAAATCAATTTATTTAATTAAATTGAAACAGGCCGAAGCCCAGCATCAGCCGAAGCCCAGCTCCGTTCCAGCCCACTATCGCGATCCAGCCTGCGACCCGGACTGCATGATCCACCGCCTGCTCCGGAACCCGGCTCCGCCCCGCCTCCAGCTCTATTTCGTCTCACAGACGAACCCGCGTGTTGACCCGGTAGGCCGATCCGTATCCGACCCAGCTCTACCCGGCTACCTCACAAAGGACGCGCGACCCAGCAAACCACATCCGATCCGCATCCGACCCATTCCCGATCCGTTTCTACTCACAAACAACCCACGCCTCGACCCGGATTCCGACCCATTTCCGACCCGACCCAAAGTCCGCGTGTTTCTGATGAAATATTTACAGTTTTGGTCCCTAAACTTCCGAAAACTTATCAAAACTCACCCAAAACGTCTACAACTCCATATATAAACCATTTTATACCATTTTTTCATTACAACACATAATTATAAACCAAAACTCTCTCAAAAAACCTTTCCAACTTCCACCATCTTATTTCCAACCTTCCAAACACTCTCCAAAAACACCAAGAACACCAACAAAAACACCAAGAACACCAAGAAAAACACCAAGAACACCAAGAAAAACACCAAGAACACCAAGATCAACACCAAGAACACCAAGATCATCAAACAAGAAAACCAAGATCACCAAGATCACCAAACAAGAACAAATAGAGACACAGTCTATTAGAAATCCAGTCCAACCCTAAGCCAGTTCAGTCAATTTATTTGACGAACCTACTTGATAGACCAGTCGTTCCATAGTCCTGTTGTAACCCAGTTCAGTCAATCTATTGACGAACCTACTTGATATATATATATATATATATATATATATATATATATATATATATATATATATATATATATATATATATATATATATATATATATATATTTATATAATTATAGTCATTTACATTATTTATCGTTTTATGTCTTTTAATTATAGTCATTTATATTATTTATCGCTTTAAGTCATTTAATTACTGCAATTTATATTATTTATATATCTTTCACACAGTAAACGGTGCAAACCTTTATTTGTGGCGATCAGATTATATATTTTTAATCTGCAACTCTTATTATTTATTCCGCATTTATCTTTAATATATATATATATATATTTGTCACACAATAAACGGTGCAAACCTTTATTTGTGGTGATCATATTTTATATTTTCAACAAAGTGAATAATAAATAGAAAACTCAAACGATTTCAAATATGTGTAAGCTGCATCTGCATCACCACGATGAGAATAACAATATCCATCTTTAATTATACCTTGGAGAACTAAACAAGTAGGATTAAACATCTTAAGCAAGTTACAGACTGAATTAAAATGAGAGCCCTAACGTGTATCACCTGCTCGTTTTAAAGTCCCAACTTGATTTGCTCCTCTACCAGTTTTAATTTCACCAAGTGCCACCAAGTTTTTTTATCTCGGTTGACTTAGCTTTTTGTAACTTGTCATGGCGCTTACTAGAAGAAGAAACTACATTAATAATAAAAGCCAAGTTTGAGAAAAATTGGTGAACATGAATAACTTCTCTTGCTGCAACCACTAACGCAAGTTGTAATCTGTGAGCAAAGCAATGAACATAATATGTATAGGGACAATCTTTAACAACTAATGCTTGTAACTCATTCTATTCTCCTCTCATGTTACTAGCACCATCATAACCTTGGCCACAAATTTTACTAGTATCAAACTCATGTTTCAAAAGTTGATTCCATAAATTCGTTTTAAGAGTTAATGATGCGGTATCAATTACATTTACCAAATCTAAGAATCTTTCTCTAATGACCCCATCTTTATCAACAAATCTCAAAACAATAGCCATTTGCTCTTTTTTGGATTCATCTACCATAACATAAAAATAAGAATCGCATATTTCATTTCGGATATGCTTTCAAACCTTATTTGCAATAATATCAATGATTTCCTTTTGAATTAACCCTGGAGTATACTTTGAATTATAAGGAGCATTCTCTAACACAATATTGGCAACTTCATCATTATATGTCGCTAGAAGTTTTAACAATTCAAGAAAATTACCTCGATTCTTTGAATTGGTAGTTTCATCATGCCCTCGAAAAGCACATGCTTGGAATGTCAACCACCGAACTATATCAATAGAAGCTTTCAATCTTTTACGGTTCTTCAAGATTTGCTCAACACTTTGCTTATCAATGATATTTTCAATATGTGCTGCTTGGTTTAACAGATTTTCAGCAAATACCACTGCACTTTTATGTTGTGAACTACCAACATGCTTAAGAAATGTGCAGTTTTTCCATCATTAAGTTTTTTCCAATTGTCAAATCCCTTAACTGTAAATGCATCTATGACGAACATTTGGCTTGTCACTAAATACGTAACAAAGAAAGCAATATGAAGAATGTGTTGTAGGAGAATATTCTAACCAATTAGGGAAAATGCTAAACCATGAGTATTGGAACTTGCGAGGACGCTTCTCTGAACCTTTAGCAGGATACGTTTTTAGTTGAATTTGAAAAGGTCCCAAATTCAGATAAGCTAGTCTAACTTGTTCCCGTTGATTAACCGGATATAACGACAATTGTTTTCTCTTCGCTGGATCTCTTTCCAAAGAATTAGGATCAACTTCCTCACTATTTGGCCCTCGGGTTTCGGGAATATGCTCCTCTGGTAATGGTTGATTAAGGTTTCGGGAATATGCTCCTCTGGTTCACTTGTTGATGTTTTGGAACGTTTGTTATTTTGATTTGTAATTTATGTAGTATCATGGCCATCGGTTTTCCTTTTGTAAAAAGCATCCAGTGTTTTGAACTTTACCATGGCGAATTGGCGATTGTCGGAGCCGCGGAATCGGAGACTCGAAGTGTTTTAATACCTAAATCGGTATCAGTATCACAAAGCAGCAAAACATGATATATTTGTTTTTAGACTCAAAAGTCAAAACAAAGAAATATGCAAAATACGACTACAGTAGCTATGAAAAAGGGATTCAGTTCATATGAATCAGTGAATGACGCAACTACCATTTACCAAAACAAAAGTTATGAATTTATGATCACATTAATACACTATTCATTAACCAAACTTACGCGACAAATTATGATCAAATAAGAGTTAAATAACATTAATTGCCAAAACATTAATTCAATTATCCAATTCCATTGTAAACGTGAGTGTTACTGCAATTGGCAATATGAATTGATTTTTTTATCGTGTATTGTAACATATCTTTAATTCTTGACTTCTTTTTCTCCTCTAATCCATTTGAATCTTGATTTGTGTAAACCGTAATGGTGTAATCGGCAATTGGAAAAAGGATGTTGTCGACGGTAAGGGTTTTAGAGATACGTTACTTGGCAATTGAATAAAAGAAGGGAGCTGATTCATCCCTGCAAGTTTTAATCCATCCACGGCAATTTATTTGGATTCCCAAATTTGCCCCTCATTCAAATTTATAGATATTAAAAGGAAAGGAAAAACTCTCTCTCCTACCACCTCGTCTTCTTCTTCTCCTTATCATTTTTACACTGTGTAAGCTTGATTCATGATTGGAATATAAAAGCAGTATGATGAATTCTATTGCAATATGATGAATTCTATTGATTTATCGATTTTAGTGCCTATTTTTATATCTATAGAATCGATTTTTCTTTTTAGATCTGGATTTTCTGAAAAGCATATTGCAAAAAATCATCATCTGAACATGTGTTTCTCATCTGCAAAATTTCTTTCGACAATGTTTTATGTCTATTTATATCTTTATATAAATAGACATCGACGGCGACGGTTTCATTGACCTTAATGAATTCATCGAGTTTCAGCGTGGAGTATCCGGCGCTGTTGATGGAGAGACGGTCTACAAGGAGCTTCGTGAAGTTTGACTTGTACGATCAGAATAAGAACGGAAAAATATCGGCGAATGAATTGCATTCCGTTTTGAAAAGCTTAGGCGAGAAGTGTTTGTTGAAGGATTGCCGGAAGATGATTGCGTCGGTAGACGTTGACGGCGACGGTAGCGTCAATTTCGAATAGTTCAAGAAGATGATGAGTAAATAATTCTTGTTATTCGCTAATGCTACCTATTCACTAGACGTACGTTAACTTCTTCTATGAATATAATGTCATCATCTCCGTCGCTAATCAATCAGGTAGTTTCGCATCTAGAGTTTTAGCAAATTTATAAATTAATAGGAGTGCAGTAACACTGCTTTTATATTCCAATTCATGAATCAAGCTTCCACAGTGTAAAAATGATAAGGAGAAGAAGAAGACGAGGTGGTAGGAGAGAGAGTTTTTCTTTCCTTTTAATATCTATAAATTTGAATGAGGGGCAAATTTGAGAATGCAAATAAATTGCCGTGGATGGATTAAAACTTGCAGGGGATGAATCATCTCCCATAAAAGAACCGTAATGCTAATCTATATCCTTCTTTTTTTTTTTTTTTTTAATTGGGATCAAAAGAAACATATAATTTTTTTTCACATATAATATAAATTTTTTATATTAAGCACCAAATTTTTTGGAGGGGCAACAACCTCCCCTCCCCAACAATATTCCGCAGCTGCAACTAACTTTCTAAATTTTTAAGATGTGTCAATTTTTTTACATTGAAATTTAGCCGCTCCTTTTTCAAGATTAGATGTCCATATTTTTAGTCACACTTCTCAATAAAATTAAAATCCTCACGGGATCATATTTCTATCCTTCCAAACGAAAAAAATAGGTGCGAATTCTTTATGCCATAGCTATCTACTTTTTATGGAGAATATAATGCAAAAATCTTAAAGGAATCTTCTTGCTTTCATAAGTACCCATTATTTAGACGGGTTACATTGTAAATAAAGGCATGCTCTTGACCATTTCTGTATAAATTATCACAGCCACTGCAAATAATACGGTGAAAACGAAATTTTACACAAAAGGCCCATAAGTGAGAATATATCCGATATTGACCATAAACAATATCCTATTCTTCTAAACCTACCTGAAGAATATGATCTTCAAAATGTACAGTAATTGAAGTATTAACAAGTGAAGAAGTTGTTTGATACAATAATGTGGGACAGGTAGGAAAGTCGTGAAAATAAAATATCTAACGTTTAATTTGGGCCCAAATGTGTAAACAAACGCCAGTCAGGCCCCACCAGCCCAACCCATTAGGGTTAGAAATATTATGGACCCGAATTAACATCAGAAGTAAGCGATACCAAATTTTTGTAGTTTGCTAATCCTATAATTATTTCGAATTTCGCTTTGTCCCAAAGTTTAATAGGATCACGTCTAAGAGTAGTACGACTTACAGCGGTATATCAAGGTTGAAGTTTCGTTTTGATGATTTCCGTAAGGCGAGGGTTGTCGAAGTGGTCTGTAACGCCCTAATTTTTATTAACGTTAATTGATCATTGGTTTATTCAAAATTCGTTTTCGCCAAAAACGATTTAAGGAATTTAATCCGGTTATTATGAAAAAAAAAATAATTATTATAATAACAATATTAATGGTTTGGGGTGGTTTATGACAAGTTTGGAAACTTGATTGTGCTACATAAAAGTGAAGATCCAAACTTGAGGGACTAGTTGTGTAATTCCAACAAACCTACATGGATTTAATTCTTTTTCTTGGAGCTGTGCGACCGGTGGATTTCACAGCCCTTAGGGCCCACGATGGTGACCTTCAATTTCTACTTGAAGTTGAGAAGTCCAAGTTGTGTTCTACTGAAAACCATGACCTTTTTCTTGTTTTTTTTTCCTCTCCCTCTTGCGAAGCTGCTGCAATGTGAAATTGGTGTGGGAAATAAAGGGTGCGATTTTGTGATAGTGAAGGCATGAGATTAGGATCAAGTAGGTAGAACCGTGAATTTCTTTTGGAGGTAAGATTTTGGTTTTGTTTGTTCTGTTTCTAACCGTGAGGTGTGTGTATGTTTTTTTTTTTGTGTAGCATGTTGTCTAAGTTTATGGAAGTGTATGAGATTTCTATTTTCAGAGTTTCCTTTGAAGTCCTTTCAGACCTTATAAGGTCTTAATGAGGTTCTTTATGGGTTTTGGAGTTGAGAATTCTACCCTCAATGTTAGTTTATGTAAAGATTGAGTATTCACTATTTTTGCCTCATCTTGTTAAATCCATGATAAATCGTGTGAAGGTCCATTTGGGGTGATCTCAATACCTATAGAATGGTAACCGAGTCTAGTTTCCTCATCCAGAAAGCCTTGAGCTAATTATTTTGTTAGGTTTGGTGAATATTGCAATATTCACTGATTGGTTTATGTTCTGTCAGATTTGGTCCCTTGTCTTGAGAAATTCATTGTAAATTGTACAAAAATCTTTTGGGAGCAAGGCCACTTGCCTTAGTTCACTTTTGATGTCTAGTTTGTTCGTACCAAATATCAGAGTTTAGTTCTTAACCCATTTTGAGCGATTAATATTTCTTAAAGGGTGGTTCTGTTGGTGGACGGAATGTATCTGTCAACTTCACGGATTTTTAGTTTATTCTTGAAATATGAAAATTACCTGAGGGCAGGCCCTGTGACATTGTTCTTGAGTCTAGTTTATCCATGATTTTTATTGGATTTTATTTTTAATCTCTTATTGATCTAATATTGCAAATCTTGTCGTGAGTCCAAAAAAAATCATCTTTGCTGTCGAGTTTCTTTGCGTCAATTGTTTTGGTTTTGGGTCACAGGTGTTATAGTGTGTCTCCGGGTTTGCTTAAATCTAATTAAAACATCCATTAACTTCATGACTAGAAACTGAGAAGGGGGAGGGGGGTACATGGTTGTGAGACGGTGCATGTTGGAAAGATATAAACATTTAAAATATAAGCAACGTTATAAATGTCTATTTATAGTAAGGTTAATTAGTGTACATGGTAATAATTAACTTAATGTACATTATAGGAGTATAAGGTGTGCAAGTGGAGTTTGGTGGAACCCGTTGAGTCGGTACATGGATTTTACGGTTGCTGTTTCGAGGTGAGTTTCTCACTACACTGTATGGATGTTATATGTGCTTTTCTGAAGTTATGTATGTTTGTATGATGTTTGTGGATAATACATTCCTGTTATAGTTGTATGGGTTGGGGTATGGTGTGTGGTTAGTACTAGACGTGTCAAGGTCTAATGTGTAGAGAATACGGGGTCGACGTACTGAGCAACATAGAGATGTCTGCAAGATGCACTGAGCAGATACGCATGGCTCGATGTACAGAGTATGCGCGGCTCTGAGTGCTGAGCAGAGGTGTTAGACTTACTGAGCAGATACGTATGACCCAACGTACAGGGTATACGCGGCTCCGACTGAGCAGATACGCATGACTCGACGTACAGAGCATGCGCGGCTCAAAATGCTGAGTAGAAGACTATAGTTCGGTGTACTGAGTATAGCAGGTTATGCGTGATAAATGGTAGTATTTTTCCTGTAGGGGTTAAGTATGTATGATTGATATACTATGTAGATGTTGGAACTCACTAAGCCGTGTGCTTATCCTTTTCCTATTAAATTACTATTTCAGGTTTACAGGTGGAAATGACGATCGGGCATGACGGGTACACACTGATACAGCTTCTTTTGAAAATTTATATTGAGTTGATTTTGTATATTTTGACTTCCGCTGCTGGACTAACTTGGTATTAAATATTTTTTTTTAATAATTAAATATCTTGAGTTGTTATATTTATAAACATAATGTGTTTTTACTGGAATTGCTTTATTATTTATTTTTAAATATGTTTAAAAATTGGGACGTTACAAGTTGGTATCAGAGCCATAGTTTGAGAGAATCAAACTCACTTGGTGGGTTTTGATCTCAAGCTTGAGACTCAAAAGTTTTCTTTAAATGTATTTTTACAAGAAATTAAAAGTTGTTTTTCGAGTATGAGGTTAAATGAACATTGTTGCAAAGACGCAGTGTGTACCGCCAGCCGACGTCAGTGGGGAAAAGGATTAAGTGCTTAGTCTTTGTTGATGTTTCTATTAGATATGACATATGTATGCTTGAATGCCTGCTAGAAAACGACATGTTGATGTACAGTTACTTGTTGCCTGTTGTTGTGAACTAATGCTAGTGTTGGTAGGTTGTTGAAGGAAGGTCATTAAAGTGAAGGCGGTAGGGACTAAATTGTCCTAAAATGTTTGAGTTGACCCTATTTTATGTTCCTTGTTTGGTTGTATCTGTAAGGTAAATCCTTTTTATTTGAAAGATTTTCTAATTTAATAATGGTATACAACTATGTTCGTGAAACAAACAGGGGTATATGTGTCAAAATTTTCAGTGAGAAGTGAATTGGGGACTTCAGGACAAGTCCTGGAATGGACGTGGGTAGGTGTGGAAAGTAGTAGTAGAGCTCCTACTATTGAAAGCACAGGATCCGCGTTCGAATCGGGAGTTGGTCATGAGGAATCCAATTAGCTGAGGGTGTGGGTAGTTATAAAAATATAGATACATAATAAATAAAAGTAGTAATACGTTGGTACATGTGAACCATTACTATAACTTTATATTAATACATTAAGAAAAGTTTACAGAACTACTAACCTAAACTGAAGAATCAGAAGGAAGCGAAAAAAGATCTTCTACACTCCACTCTTTGTCATCAGTAGGTCGACTTGTACCTTCTTGAGAATTTGGAAGGGGTATGTATTCAGTTATTGGAGGAGGAGCTCCAAGGTGTGGGGTCTCGATAGGGTTGGAACCCATAACCCCATGATTATGGGCTAAAAACTGACTCGTTTGGGGAGTGTGTAAGTAGGGAAGTGATGAGGAAGGGTTCCAATTCGGAACCATTTGGGGGTAGCTATAAGAAGGAGGAAACCAGGCTAGGTTACCTACAGAGCCTCCAAAATTCCCCTCACTCGAAGACTCGAGTAAACCAGGGTTAATACTACTCATACCAGAATTAGATGGCAGAGATTGCTGCTGTGTATGAGTTCTTGATGAAGTTTCCCCCTTTTCCTGAATTTTTCTTTTCCTAAATACAACCTTATGAGCAGCTTGTATCAGTTTCTTTGTGCCGTCTGTTAGACCCGATTGTGATCCTTCAATTATTGCTTCTTTCTCTCTTTTTAGATTGGGTATTAAATCTTTCGATAATCCTGCTGCTCCGCTAAACTCGTTACCAAATTCCTGTGACACAAATAAATTTAGTAATTACAATTTTATGATATAAATGAATTAAAAACAAAAATGTAATTCCTTACCTCAACACGATCAATAAGAGTTTGCAGACTCTTAAGTTGTCGTTGGGGCCAATGTTCGATACCTAAATCTCTACAGCGTTTTTTTAACTGTGTCGATCCAATGTTGAGTTCTTTCGCAGCTTTCTCAATTGGTTCGTTAAAGTGTTCAGCTATTATTTCTCTACTTAATGAGTGTCTGAAACCTCTTCTACTGCCAGCTACTGTGGTTGTCGGAATTGAATGATTGAGTTCAAATGTATTATTATTATTATTTGGGATCATTTGAACATGATCATGATTTTCTGAACCAAAGATAGACATTGATTCATTAAAATTAATAGCTTCTATTGGTGGTAATTGTTGGTTTTCAACTAAACACTCAGGATTTTGAAATCCTTCTAGGTTCCTCTGAATCACCTGAAGGTGATTTTGGTATTGAAAACCAACCCCAAGTTCAGGATTCATTTCAATATTGATGTTATGAGTTGTTTGTAATTGACTTTCATTCTGAATGTCAGTCATGAATTCTTGATTCATGGGGATGATCTCACTACTCGTTGAGGGTACGTCGATGAATGGATTGTAGCCAGATAGATCATCCACGGATGGGTCTACGAATAACAATTGTTAGATGATAAAACAAAATTGATTATTTATAGAAGCAATCATTTAAAAGAATTTAACCTGGTAGAATGTATGGAGTCTGATCAAGTGTAACGTCTAAAGATGCGTGCACCGGATCTTCTGAGTTAATGTTCAGCTCGGGAAAAATTTCTGGCTCACCGTGGAGTTGCTCTATTGGTAGTATATCTGGAAGACTGTACCATAATTCAAAATCAAACAAAACATTAGAAAGACAATCAAAGTATGGATGATAGATGTCTAGAATGTTAGAGATACCGAACTCTATTAAGAATGTTTGGTCTGAAGTACCCTTTCCTTGCTGAAAACCAGGTCTAGGGTTCGATAGATCGCCCATTGAAGATCTGTTTTCCATGACTCAGTTTTAAATATGAGTTCGTTTACGAACAAACTATTGATAGTAGAGAAGATGAGATTGAGAATGAAGGTGGAAATGAATGATATTACATACCTATATATATAACACCTTGCAGCTGGAACCGAAAGGACACACGAAATTGAAAGGACATCTCATGTTTTAGTGCCAAAATTCAAATCAACTATAGTAGGTGCGACTCTTCACTACCCTGAGTGTCGTTTTATTTTCAAAATTTGCTGCTTGACTCCGATGATAACGGGATATCGAAGAGACTCTTTGGAATAAAGGTGTATAAAGTGGCGTCGTTTACTGATTACTTTAATACACAGACCGGTGTAAGCTGCTGATTATAGGTGATATGATGTCATATAAAAACAAAGTATAGGATTTATCTGTTCGCATGAGGACCGTATAGATTAAGAGTTGTATAATTAAAGTGGTGTCGTTACCTATTGTCTTGCTGCTGAATTTCGGGGACGAAATTCTTATAAGTGGGGGAGACTTGTAACGCCCTAATTTTTATTAACGTTAATTGATCATTGGTTTATTCAAAATTCGTTTTCGCCAAAAACGATTTAAGGAATTTAATCCGGTTATTATGAAAAAAAAAATAATTATTATAATAACAATATTAATGGTTTGGGGTGGTTTATGACAAGTTTGGAAACTTGATTGTGCTACATAAAAGTGAAGATCCAAACTTGAGGGACTAGTTGTGTAATTCCAACAAACCTACATGGATTTAATTCTTTTTCTTGGAGCTGTGCGACCGGTGGATTTCACAGCCCTTAGGGCCCACGATGGTGACCTTCAATTTCTACTTGAAGTTGAGAAGTCCAAGTTGTGTTCTACTGAAAACCATGACCTTTTTCTTGTTTTTTTTTCCTCTCCCTCTTGCGAAGCTGCTGCAATGTGAAATTGGTGTGGGAAATAAAGGGTGCGATTTTGTGATAGTGAAGGCATGAGATTAGGATCAAGTAGGTAGAACCGTGAATTTCTTTTGGAGGTAAGATTTTGGTTTTGTTTGTTCTGTTTCTAACCGTGAGGTGTGTGTATGTTTTTTTTTTTGTGTAGCATGTTGTCTAAGTTTATGGAAGTGTATGAGATTTCTATTTTCAGAGTTTCCTTTGAAGTCCTTTCAGACCTTATAAGGTCTTAATGAGGTTCTTTATGGGTTTTGGAGTTGAGAATTCTACCCTCAATGTTAGTTTATGTAAAGATTGAGTATTCACTATTTTTGCCTCATCTTGTTAAATCCATGATAAATCGTGTGAAGGTCCATTTGGGGTGATCTCAATACCTATAGAATGGTAACCGAGTCTAGTTTCCTCATCCAGAAAGCCTTGAGCTAATTATTTTGTTAGGTTTGGTGAATATTGCAATATTCACTGATTGGTTTATGTTCTGTCAGATTTGGTCCCTTGTCTTGAGAAATTCATTGTAAATTGTACAAAAATCTTTTGGGAGCAAGGCCACTTGCCTTAGTTCACTTTTGATGTCTAGTTTGTTCGTACCAAATATCAGAGTTTAGTTCTTAACCCATTTTGAGCGATTAATATTTCTTAAAGGGTGGTTCTGTTGGTGGACGGAATGTATCTGTCAACTTCACGGATTTTTAGTTTATTCTTGAAATATGAAAATTACCTGAGGGCAGGCCCTGTGACATTGTTCTTGAGTCTAGTTTATCCATGATTTTTATTGGATTTTATTTTTAATCTCTTATTGATCTAATATTGCAAATCTTGTCGTGAGTCCAAAAAAAATCATCTTTGCTGTCGAGTTTCTTTGCGTCAATTGTTTTGGTTTTGGGTCACAGGTGTTATAGTGTGTCTCCGGGTTTGCTTAAATCTAATTAAAACATCCATTAACTTCATGACTAGAAACTGAGAAGGGGGAGGGGGTACATGGTTGTGAGACGGTGCATGTTGGAAAGATATAAACATTTAAAATATAAGCAACGTTATAAATGTCTATTTATAGTAAGGTTAATTAGTGTACATGGTAATAATTAACTTAATGTACATTATAGGAGTATAAGGTGTGCAAGTGGAGTTTGGTGGAACCCGTTGAGTCGGTACATGGATTTTACGGTTGCTGTTTCGAGGTGAGTTTCTCACTACACTGTATGGATGTTATATGTGCTTTTCTGAAGTTATGTATGTTTGTATGATGTTTGTGGATAATACATTCCTGTTATAGTTGTATGGGTTGGGGTATGGTGTGTGGTTAGTACTAGACGTGTCAAGGTCTAATGTGTAGAGAATACGGGGTCGACGTACTGAGCAACATAGAGATGTCTGCAAGATGCACTGAGCAGATACGCATGGCTCGATGTACAGAGTATGCGCGGCTCTGAGTGCTGAGCAGAGGTGTTAGACTTACTGAGCAGATACGTATGACCCAACGTACAGGGTATACGCGGCTCCGACTGAGCAGATACGCATGACTCGACGTACAGAGCATGCGCGGCTCAAAATGCTGAGTAGAAGACTATAGTTCGGTGTACTGAGTATAGCAGGTTATGCGTGATAAATGGTAGTATTTTTCCTGTAGGGGTTAAGTATGTATGATTGATATACTATGTAGATGTTGGAACTCACTAAGCCGTGTGCTTATCCTTTTCCTATTAAATTACTATTTCAGGTTTACAGGTGGAAATGACGATCGGGCATGACGGGTACACACTGATACAGCTTCTTTTGAAAATTTATATTGAGTTGATTTTGTATATTTTGACTTCCGCTGCTGGACTAACTTGGTATTAAATGTTTTTTTTTAATAATTAAATATCTTGAGTTGTTATATTTATAAACTGTTTTTACTGGAATTGCTTTATTATTTATTTTTAAATATGTTTAAAAATTGGGACGTTACATGGTCGAATGGAAGTGCTTCTTGGATGAGAAACTTGGTAAATGCTTCTCGAACCGCATCGTTGTCATAAATAAATAAACCGCTGTCCGATCCAAAAGTAGTTTGCGTCGTATCGACATTAGTTTGTTGGACCGCTTTGCATGCACTATTTTTGTGTGTCCTCAACGTTGAGTTGCTCGTGGCCGCATAATACTTCCCACATCGTTTGCACCGAGCTTTCTTCACCCCATCTTTCATAATGCAAAAATCGAAATTTGACAAAACTTCCGGGTTTCGCATTGTTAATTTGTAATGCCGGAAGTTCTAGCGGAAGCGGAAGATGAAGCCATCTTCAAAATGCTAGAAAATAGATCGAGAATGCAAAAAATATCGAGAGTAATGAGCGTTTTTTGCAGGGTGTTGAAACCAAATGAACCAATACCTATATATATTAACCATAGATGGGTAAAATGGGTATTTTGGGGTTTAAAACGGCTAGAAACTGCTAGAAATCGGTTACAAAAAACCAGGATTTTAAAAATGCCCTTTTTTAACGGTAACAAAAAAAACCCGGAAAAAAACCGGTTTAAAAAAACCGGGGTCAAAAAATCGGTCAAGGCATATGTATGAAACCAGTGTAGAACTGGCGGTCTGGTTAAACCGAACCTGGTTATGGAAAAAACCAGTTCAGTTTTTTTCCCGGTTTTTTAAAAAACCGGTTCATCTTGTGCACCTCTAGTTGGCTTGTGTACCTAATGAGTCAAAAAACACCACCAATGTTTCAAATCCATCTAGATAGGCTTTTCATTTTTATTGTTTTACCTGTTTTTGACTTGGATTCTATACGTGTACAATATTGGGGTTGTCTTGTATCGATCGGTGTCTAAAAAGCCTATATTTGAAACAAAAAAGAAATATTCGGTCTCGATGGTTATTGTAAAAAAAGGACCAATTTTAAAAGAACCGATAAATTGGAACATGTTCAAATTCATCTTCCAACATAAAAAATAGTGGAGAATCGGATTCTTGGAATGAAATTCTAATCTTAAAATTGTGCCATTGTTGAATTTGCATCGAGTTGTTGTAGTATATAAGAATATATAACGTGAACCATTAAAAAACATAGCCAAATAAAGCAAAGAAATACACAAGTCTTTGAATAGAAAGAAGGAATGGATGGGCACTCATATGTGACGAAAGGCTACTCAAAATTCAACGATGTCCCAACTCACGAAGGTGGCTATGGTTATGGGCCAAAACAAGCAGTCAATTACTATGTAGTCGAGACCACAACCATCGAACGACGTCATGGCCCGGCTGCCAGATACACTAACTTTGGTGGTGCACCTTCCCAAAGTGAGTTTGTTAAGGAATACATGCCCAAATACGCATCAAATGACAATTATGAAGATTATGAGCCAAACTATGGGTCAGATCATGAGGACTCAAGCCCTCCTGGCTACCACGAACGAGATAGTCTCATGGATAAATTTCTCAACAAAGTTCAAATCGGGGCAAGTCGGCCCACGAAGACTACCAACCACTCAAGCCCTAATAAGTACCGGCCTACCGTGACTCATAACTACCCTTCTGAAGAAGGCCACAAGATCAAAACCCAAAATTTGCCAGGTTCCGATAAGTATCGGCCTACTAGCCCGAATCATTATTACCCCTTAGAAGAAGGCCACAACAAGAAAAGCCAAAACTTGGTGGGACCAAATAAATACCAACCTACAAGCCCAAGTCGAAGTTACCCCTCTCAAGAAGGCCACAACATTACTACTCAAAACTTGACTGGCCCAGATAAGTATCGAACCACAAGCCCGACTCGTAGATACCCCTCTCCAGAGGGCCACAAGATTACTACGCAAAACATGACCGGCCCAACCAAGTACCGACCCTCTAGCCCAACTCGTAGATATCCAACGGAAGAGGGCCACAATTATAAGACCCATAACTTGGGAGGCCCAAATAAGTACCAACCCACTAGCCCAACTCATAATTATCCCTCTGAAGGGGGCCACAAGTTTATAACCCAAAACTTGTCGGACCCGAATAGTTATCGGCCCACTAACCCAAATCATAGCTATTCCTTAGAAGAAGGCTATAAACCCCCAAATTTGTCGAGCCCAAATAAGTACCGCCCAACTCATACACAAAACCTGTCTGGACTAAATAAGTATCGACCTAGTAGCCCAACACATAGTTACCCATTAGAAGAAGGTCGCAAGATTAAAACTCAAAATTTCATTGGCCCAAATAACGACCAGCCTACAAGCCCAGTGTATAGCTATCCCTCAAAAGAAGGAGAAATGATTAAGACCTCATCGGGCCCAAATAAGTATCTCCCTTCAAGCCCAAGATCAGAAGGAGGTGGATATGTTCGAACTGAAAGCTTTCCAAGCCCAAATAAGCATTGGCAGAGTGTCGGGCCACCAGCAACACGTCATCTTTTGACTTCCCCCACCAATGATATCAATGAAGCCTTAAGTTTTCTAACAGAATCTGTGAATTATTCACCTCGTTCTGGCCAACGTACAGGATGGTTTAATAATTTCGGCTTCCGTGGACAACCAACTGCACCTGAAAGGCGGTACTCAAGGCCTAGATTTGTGGAAGCATCTACCCAAGATTATTTCGGATCAAAAACCATTGATAGTCAAGAGGCCATGAGGAAATACAATGGTGCTCTTGTGCCATGAAAATCCCTTAAACAACACTATTTTCGGAATTTGTATTGGTCTTGCATAACCCATTATCCACATATTTGCGTCTTTCAGGGATTCTAAGTTGTGGTTTCTTTGTTCCTCTTTTCTATTCTCAAACGCCATATATAGGCTTTATCTTTCGCAATAATGTGTATGTAGCTATGTAGAAATAATCTTAGCCTGAAAGTTTCTAAATGATTGTGAAATTATAATTATCTAAAACATGCTTTTATACTTAATATTAATATTAAATATTTTTATTCAAATATTTCGGATAATGTGAATTGATATTTGAATTTGTATCCAAAATTTCAAATACCCGAAATTTTGGATGTACATTCGGATATCATAACGGATATCCAAAATAGTTTTGTATTCTTAACCGTTTAATTAGATTAACCTAAAATGAAGCATAATTTATTCGGTACGTAGACCAAAAAACATCTTCATTTTTACATTATAGTGTCCAAACCAGAATATAAAGTAAAATATGTAGGAAATAAAACGATGAAATGTTTTCTCATTTGTGGACTATGTGGAGGCAAATACTGAAATTACATATTGTTCATGATTATTTGATGTCAATCTTTTTTATCATCAAATGTACGATGTATATATGTATGTTCCTTAGATTTCTTTTATGTGTTTATATATATATATATATATATATATATATATATATATATATATATATATATATATATATATATATATATATATATATATATATATATATATATATATATATATATATATATATATATATATATATATATATACATACATACATACATACATACATACATACATACATACATACATACATACATACATACATACATACATATATATATATATATATATATATATATATATATATATATATATATATATATATATATATATATATATATATATATATATATATATATATATATATATATATATATATATATATATATATATATATATATATATATATATATGATCTCGTAGGAACTCGAAAAACGATAGGAACCGCAAGTACAAATCTTGGAATAGGATTAATGGTCGAGATTCAGTTTTATTTACCATCAAAATCTCTAGATATGACATGATATTGTTGCAATTAGTTTTGAAGATTTTCAGCGACTGTTGAATGTTAAATGATCCAAAGATACTATGATTTAACATGTTTAACATCTTTAATTTGTTATAATAAAAAATAATATTGTTCGATAATTTTATGATCATTAAAGTTTTTTTATGATTCAAAAACTATTATAATCAAAAACTTGATTTTGTTGAATATGTTATGATCCAAAATATTTTATGAAAAAAAGGATATGATCCAAAATATTTTGATACAAAATATCATGATTCAAAATGGATTTAAAAGATTGGCAAATTTTAAAATAAAAAATAAATGTTATTAGAAAAAATATTGTTTTCTTTGAAAAATGTTATGATCCTCAAATATGTGATCCAAGTCATATGATCCTAAATGATACAATGCAAAATACTATGATTTAAAATGTTATGATCTAAAATTTTATGATATAAAATGTTATGACACAAAAGTTATGATCCAAAAGACAAAGAAACATTAAAAATTGATTAATTTTTTCTTTAAATAAAATAAGTAAAACACGAGTATAGATTTATTAAAAATATATAAAATAAAATAACGAAAAATGTAAAAGCGAAAACTAACATTAATTACATTCCATGAATATGTGTCGCATGTGATAATATCCTTGATTCTGCATTAAGTTCCATAGACATGCGTCGCACGTGATCGTATTACATATAAGGAAGATGTTTTACGTTTGCGCTCTTAACAAAATAAGTGGTTGATAATTGTTGATCGATGTCGTTGTCTTGGTAAAAAATAAACCAATGTTAATTACTTTGCAACAAATAACTTTGGGCACACAATATGTTACTCGACTAATTGGTTTGCTCCCTAAGTCTACTTGGATTAGGAACAAAAAGTAATTTACCAATATTATGTCTTCCACTTACCAATTACAAAGTTTAGCATTCAAAATCACAACTTTGGAATAATGTATGTTGGATCAATCGAAATTCAATTTATTACAATCATACAGAAAGTGAAGACTCAAATGGCTTATGCCGAAATGTGATTGTTTATGTTGATACCGAAACATAAGAATGCCTATGATATACCGAAAATTTGAACATTGAGAGAATTATACCGAAAATTATTAATTTTGATGAATTGTACCCAAAATTAGTATGTCACATGATAAACAAAAAATTTGTCATGCCTTTTTAATACCAAGAGAAAATTACAAGTAACCAGAAAATTAAGGTCAGAAAATGTGTACCGCAGATTTCTTGTGCTTCTTGGATCGTGGTCTTTTGGTGGGGGAACTTTTAGCTTTCTTCTTTCCCTTCTTGACCGAAGGCTCCTTGCTTAATGGTTCAGCAGGGTAAGGAGCAATGTTTTCAGTGATTTGTAAATGATATTTGATGAAATCACTTTCTGGGTCACCGAAAGCTAGGAATGCGTCGGACAGTCTTCTGATTTTCCTGAAAATCAAGTTATATATTGGTGAGTAGCCTTTGAATGGTTGCATGAATAAGGGAATATTATTAGCAGCTATTGGAAGTTGAACTCCATAAGCGGGCACAAGCGGGCAGAGTGTATTTTTCGTGGTTGCCACTGACACACCAAAAGATAGGATAGAAAATCTTCAAATAAAATTGCTGCAATATCTACCTGTCTGCCCGAATACAAACCCCAAACTAATTCGATTAAGCGATTACTTAGTTGTTCTGTACCACCTGTTTTACCGGTTAGACACTAGATGCAAAAATGAATTAGACGGTGCCATAAAGGGGAAATGTGCCCTTTACGAAATTTGGAGGGTGACTCTAACTTGTGCTCGTAACCCATTTTGTAAAACATAGTGATCAACTCAGATTGTGATGGAGTATCAAACTGAGTATCGTGAAGAGGTAGGTCAAGAGCAGCTGGATATATCGATTTATTTAAAGTAACCTCCATGTCATTGGACAAGGTAACGAATATGTTGTTGTCCCGCCTTGTAGTTGTGACAACCGTATGTTCTAGTAAAGAAAGAGAGATGGCGGGGGTGGTGCGAAGAATGCTCGAGAGGGTGTGTGTCGAGACAAAATGTAAATAAGAACACGCAAATGGTCTTTGTAAGTGGCTGGGTCACTCGGTGCAGGGTAGTTGCAGGAGGCTTTGGTCATGGAGGTGGAGCCGAAGGCAGACCCGCCGGAGGCACTTTTGGAGGAAATAACCATTTTCAAGGGTTTCGAGGATCAACCGAGCAAAATATGGAGAAAACAATGCAAAGTACCAAGAACACTGAATCTAGAACTTGAGAGAATACCAAGTTTCTACAGATGTGTAGTCGTTGAGAAGTAGATCAATCGACGGCGAACAGGAGAAGATGCAGTGGTGTTGGAGCGATGTCGAATAGATGACCAGCGGAGGAGACGACGGTGGTATGAGGGATAAGAAAACCCTAGAAGGTGAGTTTCTTGGAGAGGAAGGAGATGAAGAGGTTTTTCGTGAATGGGAGTGAGAGTGAGTATAAATGAGAAAATAAGAGGGAATGAGAAGATGGAACGGTTATAAAGTAATTTTGAATTTCACAAAACCATCGGATGTGATGGATGATGAGACCTGCCAGAAAAAGTGGTAGCTTGGCTTTTAATGCCAAACCATGATGAAATCGAATGGTTCAATCAGAACGTGACACGTCAGATGTGGTTAATGAGACATTAAAAATATTCTAAGAAATTAACTGCTAATTATTGGTTATTTAATGTAACGTTATTTAATTCACATTTTCAACATTAAATTGGTCGTTTTCAGCTTTGAGAGAGTGGATGATGTGTACCTTAAAGTTGTATTTTCACTAAGATTCGTATGCATACCGAAAATTATGCACTCCGAAATTCAATTTGACCGAAAATCTCTTAAAAGAACTGGACACCGAAGTTTGGTTTGCAACGAGGTTCTTCAGGGATTCTTGAGGGACCGAAATTTCTTAGATGCCAAAATTTTAATTGAAACAAGGTTGCACCAAAAATTGAGTCACACCGAAAATTATATTTGAAATGAGGTTATACTAAAAATCCCTGTTATACCGAAATTTGGATGTACCGAAATTTTATTTTAAACGAGGTTGTTCAAAAAACTTTAGAGGTATCGAAAATCATGTTCAAATGAGGTTGTTCAGAAAACTTTAGAGGTGTCGAAAATAATGTTTAAACGAGGTTGTTCAGAAAATCCGTTTTGAACCGAAAATTGAAATTAAACGAGACTATCCAGAAAATGGTGTTGTTCCGAAAATTGTATACAAGCGAGGTTCATCCGAACATGTGATTATACCGAAAATCTCATTTTGTTTTCTTTGGTACCGAAAGTTTGAACTATCCGAAATTTGATTTTAAACGAGGTTGCTTAGAAAATCTTGTTGTACCAAAAATTAGCTTCTTTGGTACAGAATTTTGAAGTTAAAGGATTGACTTTGAAAAGTGTGTGATATTGGACTGAGAAAAGAAAGGTCCGAAAATTTGAATTGGGCCGAAGATCATGATGAAACGAGGTTCATCAGAGACTTAGAAAATGGGCCGAAGATCACACTTTGAGTTCCAAAAATTTGACGACAAGAACCGAAAATTAAGTGCTTGAAGTATTGAAATGAACTAAAATTATACAACTGAATAACGGGTAGACATGTTTTTGCGATTGAAAAGCAAAGATTTGAACATGATAAAATTGAACCAAATGTGCCAATTAAATTAGGTCTTGAAGAACCCTAGATCAGGATTCATCGTGCCTAACATTTCTAAAAAGTTATGAAATTTGGTTGTCTAATGCTTTTGTAAAAATGTCTGCTAGCTGTTCTTCAGTAGGTATAAAATATAGTTCAATGTTACCTTGGAGGATTTGATCCTTGATGAAGTGGTAACGAAGATCAATATGTCTGGTCATCGAATGCTAAATTGGATTATGCGACATGGAAATGGCGCTTTTGAAGTTGCAGTAGATGGGGACTTGAAGAAAGCGATATCCATAATCCAGCAATATTGTCTTCATCCAAAGAACTTGTGAGCAACAGCTGGAAGCTGCAACATATTTTGATTCTGCTAAAGATAGAGCAACATAAGTTTGTTTCTTTGAAGACCAGCTCACAAGTCTTCCACCTAAAAATTAACAACCTCCAGAGGTGCTTTTTCTGTCCAAGTGACATCCAGAATGATCAGCATCGGTGAAGGACTGAAGCATGAAATTATCACCAACCGGATACAAGAGACCCATTGCTTTGGTGCCTTTGAGATATTTGAATATTTTTTTACAACAGTACGATGAGACAATTTTGGTGCAGCTTGATATCTCGCACAGATACAAGTTGCAAAAATGATATCTGGTCTACTTGTTGTTAAGTAGAAAAGGGAACCAATCATTCCTTGGTAGATCTTATGATCTAGTGGTTCACCATCAGGATCAACCGAAATTTGCACTTTTGAAGTTGAGGAATTCTCAAGAGAAATTTTTTTTAACAGCTTGTTGGTGTATTTCTCTTGATGAATGAAGATTCCTCTACTTGTTTGCTTGATTTGAAGACCAAGGAAGAAGTTAATTTCCCTATTCAAGCTCATGTAGAATTTGTCAGTCATGATTTTGGCAAATTCGTCAACCATCGGTTGATTGGTAGAACCAAAAATGATATCATCGACATATACTTGGACAATCATGATGTGCTTCTGATGAGATTGTTCGAAGAATGTAGGATTAATTGTTCCTCTTCTATAACAAGGGTTTACGAAGAAGTAGGACAGCGTGTCATACCATACCCTCGGGGATTGTTTGAGTCCATACACGATTTTGTTAAGACGATAGACATGATTGGGGTGAGAAAAATCCTCAAAACCAGGAGGTTGTTGAAGATAAACAACTTCGTTGAGATCGCCCTGTAGAAATGCACTCTTGACTTCCATTTGATGAACAATTATGTTTTTTTGAGCAGCATATGCCAAGAAGATTCGGATGGCTTCTAGGTGAGCTCCTGGTGCACAAGTTTCATCATAGTCTATGCCTTCAATTTGACTATAGCCTTTTGCTATAAGCCGAGCCTTGTTTTGAACCACGGTTCCCATGTCATCCATTTTGTTACGAAAGACCCATCTCATGCCCACAATGGTTTGATTGGCCGGAGGAGGCACGCGATCCTAAACTTTAATTCTTTTAAATTCTTCAAGTTCTTCTTGCATGGCCTTGATCCAATCATCATCATCTAAGGCATCAAAAACGGTTTTTTGGCTCGAACTTGCTGATGTAAGCGGCATAGTGACATTCATCCTCGATGGACTTTTTGGATCGGGTCTGAACTCGAGAAGTTGGGTCACCAGTAATTTGGTTTGGGGGATGACTCCTGGTCCATTTGTGTAGTCTGGGAATTAGAGTAGTGTCAGATTCGGGTGGCACCATGTCTTCAATAAATTCTTGATCATCAGGAGTGATGTTTTGTATATGTGAATAGTCAGATGAATTTTCCTCATCGGCATCAAAGGTAAATATTGGTACATCATTTGAAGCGTCTACTGAAGTATGAATTCTCTGATCATCTCCTTGATGTTGATGGTCCCCCTCAACTTGAGGGATTCCATCAACATGAGTTGGGAGCGGAAGCTCCCCCTGGACATGTGCTGGGAGTGACGACTCCCCCTGAACTTGTGATGGGAGTGAAGGCTCCCCCTCAAATATTGCATTAAAATTAGAAATTCTTACCCCAGTGGACGAAATGGGTGGATCTGTTTGAACTGGTTCGTTGGAAGATGTTGAAGGCGATGGAGCTAACGTTGCTATTACTTGTTGAATAACTTCAGGTAATCGAATCACCTCAGCATTGATAGCTGCTTCTCTAGGATCGAAGAGGAGATCGTAATAAAATTCGGTTGCTCTAATGGGTCGGTGGCCTACTGGCATATCAGCTTCTATTACATAGAGAATGCCTTGGGCTTGCTTCCTCCAGAGATATTGATCATCAAATTCAACATCGAAGCTCTCTTTAATCACTATTGTTCTTCTGTTTAATACACAATAAGCAACGGAATTAGATGAATAACCCATAAAAATAGCTTCATCACTTTTGGGCAAAAATTTTCCCAAGTGATCTCTGTTATTTTTAATGAAGTATCGGCAACTAAAAATGTGGAAAATTTAACATTGGGTTTTCTGCCATTTATCACTTTGCATGGAGTCATCATCAATCTTTTGTTAATGATTGAGCGATTTTGTACAAAACAAGTAGTAGCAACGACTTCTGCCTAGAAAGATAGAGGTAGATTGGCGAAATTCAACATGGATATGGCTGCTTCAACAAAACTTATGTTCTTTATTTCGACCACACCATTTCCTTGCGGTGTGTCAGGAGCAGTGAGTTATGTTCTATTCCTTTTGAAACAAGGAAGTCTTCTAGTTGATGATTGTTTAATTCAGTTCTGTTGTCACTTCTAATTCTTCGAACCATTAGTTGAATTTTCAGCTCTATAGAAGTGATGAAATTTTTTAGTTCCAAGCAAGTATCTGATTTCAATCTTAGAAATAAAACCCATGGGAAACGAGAGAATTCATCCACAATGACTAAGATGTACTTCTTATGATTTAAACTTGCAACGACTGATGGACCACAAAGATCAATGTGTAATAGCTCCAAAGGATTTGAGATGATGGGGTCAGAGATGGACTTATAAGGCTTCTTCTTCTGCTTTCCTAGTGCACATGTAGGACACAGATTTTCGTTGTCGAACTTCAGAAGAGGAATTCCACGAACCATTTCCCCGGTAACAAGTTGATTCATGTACCGAAAATTGAGGTGTGCCAATTTTTGATGCCATAACTAACTTACCTCTGAATGAGCTTTTAAAGTAGACACAGCCGAGGTTTTCCAAGAAAAAGAGAAATGTTGAGTCGAAACATTGTATTGGGCCTTGGGGACTTCACAAGGAACTTGTCTCTGATTTTTTTCATTATGTAACTGAATTTGTCATCGAATTCCACTCGAAGACCAGCACATAGGCCCTACGCTTACAAGATTGTGCTTTAAACCAAGAATGTAGGCAACTTTCTGAATGGTGAAGTTTCCATTTGTGAGAACTCCATATTGTTGAGTATTGAAATCGATTAAATATCCTTGTATGACTAGTATTCTAGCAGTGCTAATCAAATCACACAGTAGAAATAAAGTAAGAATAGTGAA
This sequence comes from Cichorium intybus, assembly GCA_023525715.1. Classification (NCBI taxonomy): domain Eukaryota; kingdom Viridiplantae; phylum Streptophyta; class Magnoliopsida; order Asterales; family Asteraceae; genus Cichorium; species Cichorium intybus. The sequence continues at coordinate 45,354,466 of CM042010.1, read as the reverse complement.
GAACAGTAAATGAACACAGGAAATGAATAACTTGTGCCAAATGCTTGATTGACTGATTTTGGTTTTACAGTTTTGAAGATAACTTTCTATCATGACACGGTATGGTATCACTGATATTTATATGTAATCAGTGATACGCATAGTACAACTTTATTACGGAGAATATCCTATCAGTGTACTAACCAATAGGATACTAGATTCATGCAACACGTAATGTACTATTACGCGTGCCTACAAAAAGGTATTACAGCTAAGAAGTCTTCGGATCCTCCAGGATATACCCTTCAGAGTCTTCAGACTTCGTGGTCTTTTATTCACTGTTTTACGCTTCGGGATCTTGATCCATGTCTTCGGATGGTTGAGCACTTCAGCATAAATAGACTCAACAATCTCCCCCTTTGTGTGAAGTGCTCCCTAAGCATGTCTTGCGAGATGTTTCTTGAAAGCTTCCTTCAGCGTATACCTCATTCTCAACCACCAGTTGAGGTGCTCTCTAACTTTCTTCTTTTCCTGCCAGGTGTTTACAAAACAGTTATTCACCAAAGGACAGGAATTGAGTGAAGGACTTCGAAGGGAAACGACCCATGAAATCTATCTCGAAAAATTTTATGACAACATTTTCTTTGTCCCTTGACAATCCCTTGAACACAACTCCCCAGGGCTTTATCACAATCTGCCCTGCCTTCAAGTGATCAAAATTTTCTATGGTATTTGGGGGAGGTGCAAGAGATTGTCCGAAGAATCCAGCCACTACAATATCAAACTTGGTGATTCTCAGAAGATAGTTGCGAAAGAAGGAAGAGATATGGTTCTTTGCCAGTGCGAAGACCTCCATATTTTCGCATTCATTTCCAGCAGAGAACTTTAAGATGTCAAGAAGTGCTATGAAATCCGAAGGATTCATGATTGGAAAATCAGCAATAGTAAATATTGACTCTTCTTCTTCATTTACGTCTCGGAGTACACAGAAATTAAGGTTTTGAAATCCTTCATACTCCTCTCCTTGCTTGATGGAAATGATTTTGACTATGATGAAAATAAAATAACTGATCACCATAAGTAAAGGTTCGCACCGTTTACTGTGTGACAGATATATAAATTAACTATAATATGCAGAATAAATAATAAGAGTTGCGGAATATAAATAAACTTGAAAGCTATAAATAATATAAATAATTGTATTTAAATGACATAAAGCGATAAATAATATAAATGACTATAATTAAAAGACATAGAACGATGAATAATATAAATAACTATAATTATATAAATATATATATCAACGATAAATAATATAAATGACTATAATTAAAAGACATAGAACGATGAATAATATAAATAACTATAATTATATAAATATATATATATCAAGTAGGTTCGTCAAATGAATTGACTGAACTGGTTTGTAACTGGACTGATGGAACGACTGGTCTATCAAGTAGGTTCGTCAAATGAATTGACTGAACTGGCTTAGGGTTGGACTGGATCTTAATAGACTGTGTTCTAAGTGTTCTTGTTGTTCTTGGTGTTCTTCGTGTTCTTGGTGTTCTTGGTATTCTTCATGTTCTTGGTGTTCTTGGTGTTGATCTTGGTGTTCTTGGAGACTGTTTGGAAGTTGGAAATAAGATGGTGGAAGTTGGAGAGGTTTTTGGGAGAGTTTTTGGTTTATTTTTAAGTGTTGTTATTAAAAAATGGTGTAAAAAATGGTTATAAAGGGTGTAAAATGGGTTTTGGGTGAGTTTTGAATGATTTTCGAAAGTTTAGGGACCAAAACTGTAAATATTGGAGCTGAAATACGCGATTCGGTCGGCTGGGTCGGAATCGGGTCGAATCCGGGTCAAGGCGCGGGTTGTTTGTGAGTAGAAACGGATCGGGAATGGGTCGGATGCGGATCGGATGTGGTTTGCTGGGTCGCGTAGCGTTTGTGAGGTGAGTGGGTCGCCGGTGGAGCGGACGGGTCGGCTTCCGGGTTTTAGCGCGGACCCTGGTGTGAGGTGAAATGGATAGCGGATCGGAGCGGGTTGCGGGGAGGATCGGATCCGGAGCTGGTACGCGGGTCGCCGGAGTTGGACTGGATTGGAGATTGGGCCTGGAGCACTGTTGGGCTCCGGATTTTCTCTTGGGCTGGGCTGTTGCTTGAGCTGGCCCGGTTTCTTGGTTTATTTTGATTTAAATTGATTTTAAATGTTTTAAAAATCCGAAATAAATCAAAATAAATTATAAAAATTCATTTTTAATTTATAAAATTAATTAAATCTAATAAAATAAATTATTTAGAAAATATATTTCCAAAAATTCATTTTACATAAATTTAATTTAATTTTCTTTTATATTTTCCTTTGTTTTGGCTTTAAAATTCTTTTTCTTATTTTTCTCGTTTTTAATTTTGAATCCACGCAACCTGAAATGAACTGATAATATTTGTTAGATAATATAAAAACAGTTCGTCTTATTTCAATGATGGTTACATACAAAAACATTTTTCAACAATTTCCCCCTATGTGATCATTGATGAAATAAGGACAGATATAATCACATTAACAGTTTTAACATTGAAGATTTGGGATAAGAGTTTTGTCAATGATAAGATATATATAAAACTATTGTAATCATTTTGAAAGTTTGTGACTTGGTTTTACATATCTTATGTTTTGAAAAAGATTTTGAAGAATGTTTGTTTCCGAATCAAAGTCTCGGGTTCGGATATCAAAGGGTAGCCATATATGTATCTAAATAAATTTCTTAAGATTTTATAGCATTATTTATGACGACAAGTGGTCTAACAGGTGGATTCAGATGAACGCTCATAGATATAGCTCACACTTCACTTGGGTGTTTGGTTGTTCTGGCAGCAGAACAAGTTAATGATCACTAAAAATGAGTGATATCTCTCTTTGACGACTCACACTCATATTGGAGGTGTTCATCTATGCTTTTCCTGTAAAGTCACTTAGTCTCATTATTAGATAATCAATCACATAAGACTGGTTTCGGCATTACTTAGTGGGTTTCTTCATTCATGCCATTAATGTTCACTCTCTCTCCGTCGGGAAATACTTGTAGAGGGGTTTAGCAATTTTCATAGTGCAGTTTGCAACTAAGAATCTTCAGTGATGAAGGCTACAGTATCTCGGGAAATCCATTGTTGTTGCAGCTTCTTCTTTGATGGTATCCTATTTGTTGATCAATATCGATTTATTGTAAAAAGATATTTTGTTTTATCATTGAGAAGTCGCTACAATTGAGAACAATTTTTTTTGTTTTTGTTTTTGTTTTTTTTGTTTTTTTTTGAAATAACCATTTGGTTGAAAGTTTTGTTTTGTTTGGTATTTCTTCGGTGAGCGATTTGACTTTCTTGTTGACTCGTCTTTGAGGATTGGATGTTGATAGATCTTTGTTTCGCCTTTGATTTTCTTGTAAGGATATGTCGCTGTTTGAAGTGTTTCTATTTTTGCGGCTGTCTTCATTTTTGGTTGGCATTTGTCTAGGTAGGGATAGGTGGCATAAAAGACAATTTGTCTAGTATGTAAGAAATGAAAGTATCGTCCCTGGTCATTTTGATATCTAAGCAAAAATGAGACCGTGACAAGGTATAATCGGGTATACCTTATTAGCAATAGTGACACACCTAAGCTCACAAGAATTGAATTCCACAATGATTTAGATCGACGAGGCACAAATTCTCACATGGGTTTTTGTTTTCATCTGAACTTCCTAACATTATGTCCCTTGATTGTTTAAAATCGTCAATAATGAAATAAAATCGAAGGAAATAAAGTTATATTCATTATGAAAAGTAGGAGATTTGAACCTTTACTCCAATTGAGAATCAATATGACTTAAAATCTTCATCGAGCATAAGCATCTGAAAATTAAGTCAAGAGACGATTAATCACAAGGTTCTATAAAATATTATTATGGCAAGTCTTTTATTGTATTTTTCAAAATTTGTTTTTCTGAATGTTTTTTGAAATTTTGGTTATTTGAATGTTTTTTTTTTTGGATTGTATGGTGAGAATGAGGTAATGAAAGTTCCCCCATAGATGATGCACTGGGATCATTTTAGACACGTGGATTGGGAGTGTTCAAAGAGGGATTTAGTGTTGGTGGTTCCCCCTCGATTTGATCTGCATTTTCTTGGTTTGATTGTGAAGTTTCTGCATCGGAGGTACCATTGGTTTGAAGTCTCGTAGAAAGCTCTGGTTTCCTGTCATATGCTTGGAGCAGCCACTATCAATATACCATGTATCATCATTGGGTTCTCCATCATTAAGTACCTGCAATTAGACAGAAAGTTTAGGTACCCAAATCTGAATGGGTCCTGGTTTGTCAGTTGTTGTTATTTTAGGTGTTTTGCTTAATGAATTTCTTGTAGCATTTAATTTCACGTTGTTGTATGAGTTTGGTTTATGAGGGTGGAATGGTTGATGTTTGATTTGATTTATCAAGTTTTCCCAAAATATGATTTGTTTTTGATAACCTGTGAGTTGATAAGATCTGTGATTTGGTGAAAGATATCCTAGATGTGAAAATTGATTTGAAAAGTTTTCTTCATATCTGGGGTATGATGAGCGGTTTTGAAAATGTTTTTGAAACGGTTTTGGTTTTTGTTTGGAAACCTATTTATGAGGTATAACGTAGGGTTTAACTGGTTTCTTTGGTTGGTTTTCAAAAACATTTGGCTTGACAAGTGGGGTTTTGGTTACTTGAATGGATTTTGCTTGTTCAATTTCAAAGGATTCTCTTCCAATTCCTGGTCTGTAATTTGTATCAATTTTGCCAGTTCCTAAGGTGTTTGCCTTAGTGAAAATATCATCACTCAATTTTCTAGCAATATTGATAGAATCTAGTTTTCCTTGAAATCTTTGATTTTCGGATTCAAGAAGTTTGATTTGTTTTGTAGAATCATCTAGTTTTAGAATCAAACTAGTGTTTCTGTCAGATAAATCTTGAATTTTTATTTTTAATTGAAGGACTTCTATTTCTAAGGTATCTTTTATTTCAGATGGAAAAACAGATTGATTTTGTATTTCTAAGTCTTTTTTTTTGTTTTAGAGCTTCATTTAATTGTTCTAAGACGTGATTATAATCTTCTGATTTTCTCTCAACGTCTCTTTCCAATTTGGTTTTTATTCTTGTTGATTCTTCAAATTTGAGTTGCAAGGTTTGTAACTCAGATTTGCAAATATCAGAATTGACCATTGTGTCATGGTATGTTTTGAGATCAGCTTCCGGGGTTTTCTCAATTTTGGTTATGTGGGACTCGAAAATTGTTTTTGAAAAACCAAGTTCAGTGACCATAGACCATACCTGTTCTATGACGTTGGGAGCTCTTGAGTTGTTTGCGGAAGGCATTTTGTTTTAATTTTTTTTTTAAGATTTTTTAATAATTTTTTTTAAAAAAGGATTTTGAACAAGTGATATTAAAATGAAATATTCAAAGAAAAGTTTATGGAAGGTTTATATAAACGCTAACCAAAAGTTTTCGACGAAAATTTCAAAATAAATCCCACAAGCTCTGATACCAATTGATGAAAATAAAATAACTGATCACCACAAATAAAGGTTCGCACCGTTTACTGTTTGACAGATATATAAATTAACTATAATATGCGGAATAAATAATAAGAGTTGCGGAATATAAATAAACTTGAAAGCTATAAATAATATAAATAACTGTATTTAAATGACATAAAGCGATAAATAATATAAATGACTATAATTAAAAGACATAGAACGATGAATAATATAAATAACTATAATTATATAAATATATATATCAAGTAGGTTCGTCAAATGAATTGACTGAACTGGTTTGTAACTGGACTGATGGAACGACTGGTCTATCAAGTAGGTTCGTAAATATTGGAATCGGGTCGAATCCAAGTCGAGGCGCGGGTTGTTTGTGAGTAGAAACGGATCGGGAATGGGTCGGACGCGGATCGGATGTGGTTTGCTGGGTCGCGTAGCGTTTGTGAGGTGAGTGGGTCGCCGGTGGAGCGGACGGGTCGGCTTCCGGGTTTTAGCGCGGACCCTGGTGTGAGGTGAAATGGATAGCGGATCGGAGCGGGTTGCGGGGCGGATCGGATCCGGAGCTGGTACGCGGGTCGCCGGAGTTGGACTGGATTGGAGATTGGGACTGGAGCACTGTTGGGCTCCGGATTTTCTCTTGGGCTGGGCTGTTGCTTGAGCTGGCCCGGTTTCTTGGTTTATTTTGATTTAAATTGATTTTAAATGTTTTAAAAATCCGAAATAAATCAAAATAAATTATAAAAATTCATTTTTAATTTATAAAATTAATTAAATCTAATAAAATAAATTATTTAGAAAATATATTTCCAAAAATTCATTTTACATAAATTTAATTTAATTTTCTTTTATATTTTCCTTTGTTTTGGCTTTAAAATTCTTTTTCTTATTTTTCTCGTTTTTAATTTTGAATCCACGCAACCTGAAATGAACTGATAATATTTGTTAGATAATATAAAAACAGTTCGTCTTATTTCAATGATGGTCACATACAAAAACATTTTTCAACAGACTATCTTCTTTTCACTCCATATATAGTTCGAAGCCTGTATGGAATGCAATTTTCCTTTTCTTGAATGCCGGCAACTAATCTCTGGGGACATTCTTTGCGAATTGCAGAAAAGCAAATGTCTTCGGATTGTAGGGGAGATCCAGTAGCTGGTTGATGCTTGTTTTAGTTTGAAGGCTTTTGAGAGGAAGCCTGTTGTTCACATGAAAATCGGTGAAACCGATGGTTGTGATCAATTCCTCGGTCCATGTTTGGTTTTCTAAGGGAATGTTGTTGATTATGAGGACCTTATTTCTTTCATCGGTGTTTTTGAGCCAGAACCACTTGTTTGTGCTGTTGCTGTGGTTCCGAAGGTAGGATCAGCCTTCGAGATGATTGGTGGGATAAATCCTGGTCTGCCCAAGATGGTGGGTTGATACATGGTTTGTGCTTCGGATGATGTTGTTGTAAGAGATTGAGTGACTTCGGTTTGAGCTTTGGAGTCTGCGGGTTGAGATCCAGATACTGTAGATTCTCCCCCTTGCGAGGGTTGACCTCCAGGTTCAGCTTGAGCAATAGCAAGGGAGCTCGACCTCGCGGCCTAAGAGCGTTCCATCTTTGCAGCCATATTGATCATAGGCTGGAAAGCATGCTTGAGCTTCTCAACAATGTCCGAAGTGATGGCTGAGTTTGTCTTTAAGTTCGTTTGCAAAAATGGTTACTGCAGAACGTGATTGTTCTGCAGTCAATTCTTCAATTCGTTTATGAGCATCAGACAGGTGCTTTGCAAACCCAGTCTGATACGGTGAGTTGAAGGACTTGGTTTCGTCTTGAAGGTTAGTTAAGGCCTTTGTCACTTCGGAGTTGGATACCTCCATTTTATCCACCAGATCCTGGATTCTTTTCTCTGTTTGATCCTTAAGGAGCCTATGCCGTTCTTCAACTTGTTCTACGGCGGTGTTGAACTTTTTCTCCAGAACACGTTGAATTTCGATCTGATGATCGAGAATTCGTTTCTTAGAAGCCTTGACCAATTTGTCCATTTTGTTTGTCAAGGCTTTCTGGGCTTCAGCCACTTGATCCTCAATACTTGACTCAGGCTTCTTTGTGGGATCGAAGCCGGTGTTGGTTTGTAGAAGAGCGTCCAATTTTCGATTGAGAACCTTGTATTGTTTGCAAGGATTAAATCATTATCATCCAGATTCTCATCATCATTTTATTCAATAACCAATGGTGCCATATGATAAGCAGCCATGGTTTCTTCGGCGGATGGAGGCTTGGAAATTTTGAAGGTTTCAAGATCAAAGTCAAAATCATCATGGTATGGATAATCAGGGAGTGATGTATCCAAACCAGATGAGGGAATATTTAAGAGTGGTTCAGAATTGGTGATAATTGGTTCTGAGGTTTGAGGGGCAGAAACGGTTGGATTTTCCATGTTTGATGTGATGGGTTCGGAGGTTTGAGCAGTGGAAATGGGAGGTGTTTCAGTGGTATGGATTGTGGAAGTAAGTGGAGCAGTGGTTGGTGGTACATCTGTGGTGGTCGAGTGAATTGTTGAAGTAGGTTCAGCTGTGGTTGGAGGTGGAGTTGGTGGTCTAGTCTCCTGGACTGGTGAAGACTGATATTCTTCTTCTTCTTCTGCTTGAATGTTAGCAGAAGGGGTCCTCTCTAAGTCCGAAGACTCATCCACTGCGGATACCTTCTTAGCCCTTTTGGATTGTTTTCGTTTTGGAGTAGTTTGCTGTGAAGGTTTCCTCTTCTTAGTTACCTTCTTCGGACCGCTAGGACCGCCCGTCAACTTCCTTTTACCTTTGGTTTGTACAGGGGCTTTGATGGGTGCAGCTGGGATGATTTCTTGAACAGGGTATGGTATTTTAAGAGTGTTACGATATGTGTTTACTTCATCACATTCCATTGGAACTTTAGAGAGCATTTCTTCAGGGATTTGTCTGCAAAATTCAGCAGGGACCTCATCCAATAGAGGAACTGTGATGTGTGTGTATCTTATTTCTTGAAAATCAGGGTCATATATGAACCCTATCTGCTTGTAATGGGCATCAACGACTATTGCCCAAAACCTAGCGTTTGAGATTTCAGTGCCCTTCAGAGTATGGTTGATGTGTGAGCAGAAATCTGCCCAAAGGATTGACGCGAAATTGTAACACCCGGTTTTTAATAAAACATCTTCATTTAAATAAATATCAATTTATTCAATAATTAACATTTTGAAGATATTTAGAAATCATTTTAAACATTAATTCACCGCATGAATCCCCAATTAAGCAGCATCAGTGTGTACCCGTCATGCCTGTCCGTCATTTCCACCTGTACAACCTGAAATGGTAATTTAAAAGGGAAAGGATAAGCACACGGCTTAGTGAGTTCCAACAACTACACAGCATATCAGCTACACATACTTTACCCCTAACAGGAAAAATACAACCACACGTCACATAATCTGCTCTACCCAGTATATTGGATTATATCCTCCTATACGTATCCGCTCAGTAAATCTAATTCCCCTGCTCAGCACTTAGAGCCGCGCATACCCTGTACGTCGAGTCATGCGTATCTGCTCAGTGTCTTTTGCTCGTATCTCTATATTACTCAGTACGTCGAACCCACACACACCATAACCCAACCCATACAATTATAACAGAAAGATATATATCAATAATATACACACAACTTGGTACTATTTACCAACATCTTATAAACATCTTATAAGCACACAAAAATACGGTAAAGGACATATAACGTCCACACAATGTAGTGAGAAACTCACCTGATTATAGTCGACTACAGCGTTTATCTTTGCTTCATATTCCCTCTTTAACTGTTAACACAGTAAGACATTTATCACTCTTTACTCCTTAACTATACCATAGTTGCTTCACTAGACCCTTCCATAATTCCAACATGATACCTCGTGATTTATCAAGTAAAGGATAGCCAGGTAGAAGATTAGTTGGGGTGGCAGGATCCTTTCAGCATTTTAGCCTTTCGGAAAATCCAACAACCAGATCCCAAGTAATCGGCCTAGACACCATCCTCGTAAGTAAATCATTGGGCATTATTCTTGGAATTACGAATAATATAACCTCTACATATTATAGTTTAACACTTATAAACTACTAGAGAAATACGATAGTGATTACTCACTTAAGATTGGCGTTTTCGCAAAGCCTTGGCACGTTTCCCGTTCCGCTATTCCAACACTTCCCGAGCACCTCGTTACCAGCTACCGCTCGCTCCTAACTCCTCCCGACCTATTTTCCTCACCAGAACACTCCTCGATATCGTAAGGTTGTTTGGTGTTTATTGTGGGTTGAAATGAAGAAGTTGGGTCTCTATTTATAGGGCTTGAAAACACTATTCACGACGTCATCATGACATCATCGTCGACGTCATCACGACATCATCGTCGACGTCATCACGAGGTAAGCGCTTACTTCATTTCTCGGGTACTATTCACGCCGGAGTTACTATTCACGCCGGAGTTACTATTCACAACGTTTTTTTTTTTTTTTTTTGAAAAACGGTCGTTACAAGTTCTCCCCCTTTATAAGATTCCGTCCCCGGAATCTCCAGCGTTGACATACGCTTATTCTTCCACTCAATCATTCACTATTTCAACACAATACGGTTGTATTAGTAAACCCAAAGGGTATTACCACAATACTGGCACATTAACCACCTCTAATCAACTAGGCCAACCTATTGAGACTACAAAGTACTCGTTATGTAATCTCATACACTCACAATACAGACATCATGGATGCAAGGTACTTGTTATGCATCGTATAATCACATGTTCACCACATCATATCACAACCCCTGCTCTTAACAACCTCAACAGCTCAGCTATTCACCAAACACCCAACTGTATGTGTGTTAGAACTGCCAGCCAATAAAGCCATCACAACACTTGTATGTGGACCCACCACAATTACTGCTCATAAGATCCACAACACATATGTGGTCTTACCAAATGTGGCCCCACTAAATAAGTGGTCACAACCACGAGTACTATTAACCCCCAGAATAAATGGTCACAACTACAAGTTACCAGTGGCCCCACGGAATAGGTGGTCCCAACCACAAGTACAAGTAGCCCCATAGCATAAGTGGTCCCAACCACAATACTAGTAGCCCCACCTAATAAGTGGTCCCAACTACAAGTATAAGTGGCCCCACAGAATAAACAGTTTTCGCTCTAAAGGCTTAACAGCTAACACACATACGACTGCACAGCTCTGCAACCAACCACATGACACCAATAATCCTCATATCAGCTCAGTCTCCACATACAACTACAAAATCTCCACCCATAATATGATACCATATCCATGGTTATCACCACTTAATACTCACGTATTCGTCCGCACAGCTAATATAAACTAGATATTCAACCAGCTACCGACACAGTTTATCCACGGTTACTTGCCTACGAGTTACCTACACTGTAATGGCATTTAAGCACACATATATTACAAAAATAGCAACAAATACTAAGCACTTAACCTTTTCCCCACTGACGTCGGCTGACGGTACACACTGCGGCTTTGCAACAACATTCATTTAACCCCTTACTCGAAAAACAACTTATAATTTCTTGTAAAAATATTTCCAAAGAAAACTTTTAAGTCTCAAGCTTGAGATCAAAACCCATCAAGTGAGTCTGATTCACTCAAGCCTTGGCTCTGATACCAACTTGTAACACCCGGTTTTTAATAAAACATCTTCATTTAAATAAATATCAATTTATTCAATAATTAACATTTTGAAGATATTTAGAAATCATTTTAAACATCAATTCACCGCATGAATCCCCAATTAAGCAGCATCAGTGTGTACCCGTCATGCCTGTCCGTCATTTCCACCTGTACAACCTGAAATGGTAATTTAAAAGGGAAAGGATAAGCACACGGCTTAGTGAGTTCCAACAACTACACAGCATATCAACTACACATACTTTACCCCTAACAGGAAAAATACAACCACACGTCACATAATATGCTCTACCCAGTATATTGGATTATATCCTCCTATACGTATCTGCTCAGTAAATCTAATTCCCCCGCTCAGCACTTAGAGCCGCGCATACCCTGTACGTCGAGTCATGCGTATCTGCTCAGTGTCTTTTGCTCGTATCTCTATATTACTCAGTATGTCGAACCCACACACACCATAACCCAACCCATACAATTATAACATAAAGATATATATCAATAATATACACACAACTTGGTACTATTTACCAACATCTTATAAACATCTTATAAGCACACAAAAATAACGTAAATGACATATAACGTCCACACAATGTAGTGAGAAACTCACCTGATTATAGTCGACTATAGCGTTTATCTTTGCTTCTTATTCCCTCTTTAACTGTTAACACAGTAAGACATTTATCACTCTTTACTCCTTAACTATACCATAGTTGCTTCACTAGACCCTTCCATAATTCCAACATGATACCTCGTGATTTATCAAGTAAAGGATAGCCAGGTAGAAGATTAGTTGGGGTGGCAGGATCCTTTCAGCATTTTAGCCTTTCGGAAAATCCAACAACCAGATCCCAAGTAATCGGCCTAGACACCATCCTCGTAAGTAAATCATTGGGCATTATTCTTGGAATTACGAATAATATAACCTCTACATATTATAGTTTAACACTTATAAACTACTAGAGAAATACGATAGTGATTACTCACTTAAGATTGGCGTTTTCGCAAAGCCTTGGCACGTTTCCTGTTTCGCTATTCCAACACTTCCCGAGCACCTCGTTACCAGCTACCGCTCGCTCCTAACTCCTCCCGACCAATTTTCCTCACCAGAACACTCCTCGATATCGTAAGATTGTTTGGTGTTTGTTGTGGGTTGAAATGAAGAAGTTGGGTCTCTATTTATAGGGCTTGAAAACACTATTCACGACGTCATCACGACATCATCGTCGACGTCATCACGACATCATCGTTGACGTCATCACGAGGTAAGCGCTTACTTCATTTCTCGGGTACTATTCGCGCCGGAGTACTATTCACGCCGGAGTTACTATTCACAACGTTTTTTTTTTTTGAAAAACGGTCGTTACAGAAATCAACCTTCACATCGAAGTAGATACCATACAGCAAACTTTGGAAGGACTGACTCGCAGAGTCCAGACCTGAAGTCCTACCAGATAAGCATCTAAGGAAAATACTAAAGAAGTACCTCCATAGATCAGGAAGTTGTTTCTTTTTGAAAGTACAGATAGTCTCCAACTGTGGTTCGTATCCCATGGCATTGAACATATCCACTAGTTGCTCAGCAGTTGGGATAACCATTTCTTTTGAGTTGTAGAGAGGAAGGTGAAGTGCCTCAACAAATTTCTCCTTTTTAAGTTGTACTTTCTTGGGCTTGCCCCTTGAATCAATAGCTTCATAGGACACCGATTTCACATTGTTGTTGGTGTCGAACATGGCATTGGAGGTGTAGTGTGCTCTGTGCACCAAGGCAGCAGGAATAGTTGGGGCATGGGTCAGAGCATGACCAAGAACTGATACCTTCAAACATTCGACAAGAGCGACGAATGGTTAAGGGTAGAGTTTTGGATCAGTGCGAAGAACCAGATTAGCCGATTGGTTCTTGAGCACAGGGATTGACATTGCCTCGGTGGTTTGCGATGAATCTTGAGTGAGTTCTTGCAGAGGGAGTTTGATGGATAGGTTCGCGTAAAGAGAAGAACTGAAACGGTGAGAGGTTTATATAGTGTTCGTGGTCCTTAGGCCATTTAATGCACGTTTGAATTGGTCCAATAGTAACAGGACACCTCAGCACCTGCACGTCCCTCTAACCCTGCAAAAGTGGAAACGTCCGGCTGTCAGTTGCAATGATTTAAAATTTGAACCGCCATTTCCATGAAATCTTTTTGTTATGATTCCCCTTTATTTTCTAAATGACAGCTATAAAAACAAACGGTCATTTGCTTCAAAAGAATGTTTGTCTCTAAGATTATCGTAAATGTGAAAATCATTTGAACAATAAATTGACTTCGGATGAACAAGGATAAGTTGTGACTGTTAAGTTTACTCTTCGGAGTGAAAATATTTGATGTCAGTTATGATCAGCTCCGAAGGGTGTTTATAGCACTTCGGATGACAAAAGTTGTTCGAGAAATATTTTAACAGTACTCCGAAGTCTATTGGTATTCCTTTGATGTTCTTGAATATTTTTGGTTTTGCTCTTGGAGATGCATTATGACTGTTAACCTTGACTTTTCTGAATATTATGAAATGAATATTTAACAGGTTGAAGTCCAGAGTCATAATTCAGATCATGTTGGAAGTCCATTTTTCATATACTAGGGGATTTCACTTGGAAAAGAAAATGTTCCATACTAATGGATTCGGGTCCATAACCATGGGTTCCAATGCACGAGATCTTGTAGCACTTACCAATGAGGCCCTATCGATTAGTATTACACAGAAGAAATCAATTATAGATACTAATACAATTAGATCCGCTCTTCATAGACAAATTTGGGATTTGCGATCCCAGGTAAGATCGGTCCAGGATCATGGGATCCTTTTCTATCAGATAGGAAGGGCTGTAGCACAAAATGTACTTTTAAGTAATTTCCCCATAGATCCTATATCTATCTATATGAAAAAGAAATCATGTAACGAAGTGGATTATTATTTGTACAATTGGTACTTCGAACTTAGAACGAGCATGAAGAAATTAACGACACTTCTTTATCTTTTGAGTGTTTGATTCAACATCAATCATGAATGTTTAAGTCTAATGACCCCATTGTGAACTTAATTTCGCATTTGATTATAAAGGTTGGATTATTCTTTTGTGTTTCAAATTTTTCATTCCAAATAGTGGTGACATTCTTTGCGTTGAAATTTAAAAAGATTTCATTTTTAAAATTGAGCATCAGAAGAGTTTGATAATTTTGGATTGATTTTTAAGAATCTTTCAAAAAAAACAACCTATTTCATTTCATCAGTTGAGATGTTTGGATACTATGCTCTGATGACAAGCCTTTGAGCTTCGTACACCACCCCAGCTTTACCATTTAAGATAGATTACTTGAAATGTTCATATTCTCTACATGGTACTCAACTATGTTATAGGAGCTCCTTGTATTGTCATTTAAGATAGAAGAATATGCCTTTGAGTGCTGATTTTTCTTTATTTTGCACTTTCTTGATTATCTTTTTGCTTATTTGTGGTCTTTGACTCTTTTGACCTTTGATTTCTACTTATCTTTTTCAATTTTTCATTTTGAAGACCATCTTTTTTTTTTGGATTTTCTTATCCGAAGAGTTAAAAATTTCACCATTTGGTTTCTTTTTTTTGGTGCTTTTGTTTTGATTTGTCCAATCCTTGAGTTTGAAAAGCTTCATTTAGTTCAATTTTGAAGCACTAACGAAAATAATTTTAAATTTGAATATCAAACAATGTTGGTACTACTTTTGATGAAACCTTTGGAATACTTCAGTTATCCTGAGTAGTATAGAGGCTACTTGATTAGTTCAATGATGAAGCAAGTTAAGCTCAGTAAGGAGGTTAGGAATAGACATTATGTTAAGGATATTAGAATCAATCAAGACTTCAATATGTAAATAGCCTTAACCTCACTCCGAAGTCTGTTTATTTACCAATGTTTCAAATCGATTCCCAAGTACCTTTTAGTGCAATAAGGTATGGTGATCAGAATCTAAAATCAAAGTTTTGTCATTTAATCAGTTAATTCATGAAAAGAAGGTTAAACTTGGTCATCTATGCATAAAACAACGTGTTTCAGACTTTGGAAGTTTTGCAAGTGATTTTGTTTTTGATTTTTCTATGAAACGCTCTTTTATTGTTAGAGAATTGATCCTTGAGATGCAGAGGCAAAAGATGTTTCAAAAGATTTTAATATTTATGAAATTTCATAAACCTATAATATCTGTTCCGAGGTGCTCCGAAGCGAAAAAGGTCTTCGGGGTACTGCGGAGTAGCATTAGGTATGTTTTCACGCCGATGGACTCCGAAGTGGAAAAGGACTTCGGAGTGCTGCGGTGTGTCATGAAATTTTGTTTTGCAATTGAAAAGACTAAAGAAAAGAAAGAGCAAATCTGAGATCTATTGTAGAGTAGACCCATCAATCATTCCAAGTCCACGGACAATTCTTGTAAATGCCTCTTCATTCAAAGCTTTGTGAAGATGTCTGCCAACTGTTCTGATGTATGAACAAAGTGTACTTCAATATTCCCCTCTTCAACATAACTTTTGATGAAGTGATAGCGAAGAGCTATATGCTTCGTCTTGGAATGTTGAATAGGATTGTGACATATGCGAATTGCACTTTGTGAATCACAGAACAATGGTATTTTTCGCATGTTAATGGCATAATCCTTCAGTTGGCTTTGAATCCAGATGATTTGTGAGGTACAAGCCGCAGCTACCACATACTCTGCTTCAGCTGTAGAGATAGAGACACAAGTTTGCTTCTTAGATTGCCAGCTGATTAGCTTTCCATCAAGGAACTGAAAACCCCCCGAAGTGCTCTTCCAATCAATAGAGCATCCACCAAGATCTGAGTCTGAATAAGCTTGTATGTAGAAGCCTGAGTTTTCTGGATACCACAGGCCATAAGAAGGTGTGTTGTTAAGGTACCGAAAAATTGTTTTAACCGCAGCCAGATGTGGTTCACGTGGGTCAGCCTGATATATGACACAGTTGCAGACTACAAACATAATATCTGGTCGACTGGCTGTGAGATAAAGCATAGATCCAATCATACTTCGGTATGTTTGGATGTCGGTCTTCGGTTTGTCTAATGAAGGATTCAACCTTGTACCTGCAGGCAGTGGAACTTTTGCTTTGGAACAATTAGTCATTCCGAAGCGTTCAAGCAAACTCTTCGTGTACTTTTGTTGATTGATAAAAATTCCTTCCTTAGATTTTTTTATTTGTAATCCAAGAAAGAAGTTAATCTTTCCCATCATACTCATCTGAAATTTGCTTTTCATGAGTTTTTCAAAGTCTTTTGAGAGATTTGGATCACTGGATCCAAAGATAATGTCATCCACGTAAATTTGGACTAACATTAAATGAGATCCAACTTTCTTTCTAAAAAGTGTTGGATCCACTGACCCTTGTTTAAAATTGGATTCTTTTAAAAATTTTGTCAAGGTCTCATACCAAGCCCGTGGAGCTTGTTTTAAACCATAGACAGCTTTGTCTAGCACATAGCAATGGTTGGGATGTTCTCTACTTTCAAAGCCAGGTGGTTGTTCAAAGAAGACAGTTTCCTCGAGATCACCATTCAGAAAGGCACATTTGACATCCATTTGATAGACATCAAAGTTTTTGTGTGCGGCATAAGCCAAAATATCTAAACTGGTTCGAGCCTTGCAACAAGAGCAAAAGTATCTTCGTAGTCAATCCCCTCCTGTTGACAATAACCCTTGACAACCAGCCTTGCTTTGTTCCGAACCATATTTCCTTTGGTGTCTAGCTTGTTTCTATAAACCCACTTCAGACCAACAATTAAAGCATTTGCAGGTTTTGGAATTAGCCTCCAAACTTTGTTTCTTTCAAATTCCTCTAATTCTAACTACATTGCTTCAATCCAATCTGAGTGATCAAATGCATCCTTAACGTTCTTAGGTTCAACCTTGGATATAAAGACATTAAACATGCACAACTCCGAAGTATTGTTTAAATCAAGTTGTCTTTGGTGAAGTTGTGCACGAGTCAATACTCTATCGTGAACGTTGCCGATGACAAGTGATGGTGGATGATTTTTCGTCCATTTTTCCAAGGGAGTAAAGTTTGGATCAAAATCAGGTGGTCCTTCAGAATCAATATCCTCAATGTCTGAAGGATAGCTCGAAGTGGACCGAAAATCACCCATTATTAAATGATTGTTCGAGTTTGTTACATTTGTCTGTGGTGTGTGCAATTGTGAAGAAGAGTTTAAAGTAAGCTCCCCTCGATAGCGGTTGGTGTCGAGGTTGTGGTTGCCCTCTCCGAAGTGACTGGAGTTGCTGAGTTTGGAGTGGGAATTTCTGACTCCCCCTGGACTGTTGGGTACAGGGACATAATGTGAAAAATTTCATGAGTGGGTGAAGTTGGACTTGTGTTGTTTAGCTCCCCCTCAAAACCAGCATTTCCTTCACTTTGGTTGGATGGCTCCCCCTCAACGGATGGTGGTCTTTGTACACTGCTTGTTGAAGAGTCATCAGGGACATCCGTAAGCTTGGACAATTCAGACACATTGTTGTCTGGTACCCTGACTTCTGAATCCAAGGCCCTTTCAGGTGGATCGAAAAGAAGTGCGAAGTCTGTATCAAAGGTTGTGATTGGTACAGCATCAATAGCAGGCTTTGGAAAGATAGATGACATTGGGAATGGATGCAAAGACTTTTTGATATAGTAGTCATCAAACGTAAGATTGAAAGTTTCTTCAATCTTATGAGTTCTTTTGTTCATGACCCTATAAGCCTTTGTGTCTTGTGAATATCCAATAAAAATCCCTTCTTCTGATTTGTCATTGAATTTTGTCAAATGATCTTTCAAGTTCAAAATAAAACACCTACAACCGAAGATATGAAGAAACTTGACATTGGGTTTTCTTCGGTTGAGTACCTCATAAGGTGTGATATGAAATCTCTTATGGATATAGGATCTGTTTTGAGTAAAGCAGGCTGTAGAAATGGCTTCGGCCTAGAAGTACATGGGCAGATTTGCAAAATTAAGCATTGTTCTAGCAGCTTCACATAAAGAGCGATTTCGTCTTTCTACAACACCATTTTGTTGAGGTGTATATGGTGCTGAGAAGTTATGACTTATCCCTTTTGTTTTTAAGAATCCATCTAGAGTTTGATGTTTGAACTCCGAACCGTTGTCACTGTGCACTGTTCGGACCTTCTTGTTTAGCTTTACTTCCATTTTCTTGATGAAGTTAATGATTTCCTCAGTTGTATCAGACTAGTTTCTTAAGAATAAGACCCAATTAAATCTTGAATAATCATCAACTATCACAAGAATGTACTTATTCTTTCTATTGATTCCACTGCTGACGGACCACAAAGATCCATGTATAGAAGTGAAAGAGGTTTGGTGATTTTAGGGTTGATCATTGTTGGATGCCTTTGCTTTGTTTGCTTGTCATGCTCACAAGCAGAACAGAGTGAGTCATTGTCAAATTTGAGTGCGGGCATACCTCGAACCAAATCCATGGCCACTAACTTGTTCAAGTCTTTAAAGTTCAGATGGGCAAGTCTTCGGTGCCATAGCCATCTCACATCGGAGTTGGCCTTTGAAAGAGGACACAAGGATTGCCCACCAGTTACTGGCTTCAGATTCAATGGGAACATGGATCCCTTTCTCTCTGATTTTAACAGAACTTCGTTGGTTGCTTCTTTTGTGATGACGCTCCCTTGGTTGTTGAATGTAACAGCATTACCCGTTCCAACCACCAACTGAGATACACTCACAAGATTATGTTTTAACCCTTCACCAAATGCCACTCTATTGATTGTAAATTGGCCATTGGTTATCTTTCCATATTCCCGAATTGGACATGTTTCATTATTACCAAAACGCACGTTTCCAGCATCATGCATCCATTGTTCTATAATCTCTAAGATATTCTCTCTTTCCCGTCATATGTCTTGAGCAGCCGCTATCCATGTACCATTTTTCATCGTACTGCTCATCTGACATAACCTGCAATCAATCAAGAAGGAGTTGGTACCCAATCAATCTTGGGTCCTTTGGGTAAGCAAAAGATTCTTGAATCCACTTCTCTACAGCCTCTTCGGATATCTCATTTGCATTTAGGTTGATAATATTCTCCAAAGTCTCATGTGATGAGCATGAAGACTCAGAAAATGAATCTGAAGAGTTTGTCATTAAGACAGAGGAGTCCGAAGTGGTTGATTTGTTAAAAATCTTCAGAACCCATACTTGTTTTAAAGATTTTGATTTAGAAGATTTAGAAGTTTTGGATGAATTTGAAGTTTTCTTTTCTTTTGAAATTTTTGAGTTGTCTGAAGACGTTGTATGTTTTGATTTTGGAATTAAGTTGTCTTGCAGATCATTCCTCTTCCATTTTTGTTTTGAATTTTCGATTGTTGATTTCCTAGAAATTGAACTACACAAGGTGGAGGTACAAAGGTACTCTTCATATGCGAGTTTGAAATCATTTAATGAGAGATTTTTGTCTTTAAACAAATCCAAATTTTTGTCTAGCCACTGATGAAATGTATCTATCAAAGTTGCGCCTTTTGAAAAAGTTTTCTTCGTGGGTTTTTGATATTTAGGATTTGGAAAATTTGGTTTGTTTGGAACGAAGACAGGTTTTGAAATTTTTTTTGCTTTGATGTTTGGTTCCTTCTGGACAATGAGTTTTGTTCTAGAGGTTGAAGGCTCCAAAGTCATGATTTTTGTTTCAATAGCAGAAGGCTTCGGAGTTTGGGGTTTTGTTTCACGTGGTGTTTTTCTTTTAACAAGGTTTGGAATTTGTTTGGCTTTCAAATTAACAGCAATTGGCTTTGGAAATGGTTTTGAAATAACTACTGCTGGTTTTGTTTTGGAGGTAGAAGCTAAGTTTTGAGTCTGAGGTCTTTTCAAAATTCGAGTTGTTTTCGTTACGGGTTCAGAAATAACATTTTTGAGTTTCAAAGCATTTTTCTCTGAAGACTACGCAAGAGGGACACTTTCACATGATTCCATTAATTGGAAAACATCCAACTTCGGAGCTATGGGTTTGTCCATAACCTGAATTTGTTTGTAGTTCCGATTAGTGTATATGTGATGGTTGTTTTTGATATTCAAAAGATGAGTCATGTTTTTGGGAATCTTTTCCTGTTCATAACAGAGTCTATTGTAAATCTTGTGTCCGTATAAGTCTTGTTTCCGCACGTTAATTTTGACCTCAAGCTTTTCATTCATATCACTTTCAATCATTTTTGAAGATGAAAAGAATCCTTCCTCAGTTACTGTGGAATTATCTTCCTCAAGAAGTTTGATTAAGTCATTTTCAATTAAAAGTGTACCACCTGGTTTTACAAAGATTGCATTTTTGAAATACGAAATTTTTGGATAGATACAGGCCACATTAACTAGCCTTTTTGATTTGTTTTTAAGATAATCTTCGTAACCAATCCAATCATCAGAAATTTGAGTTTTCATCTTAGCAATTTCCTTTTTCTCATCAACAACAAGTTTCTTTGATTCGTTTTCACAATTCATTTTCATTTTTCCTTTGTCCACCGAAGACAATAGTGAGATGTCTTCGGAGGTTGATGCGGATGTGGATGAATTCTTTGCTGTGGATAATGCAGAACAATCAATTTCCTCCATATCCGAACCACTTTCCGATTCATTTTCAGAATCAGTTCCAACAATAACAGTATCAAGAAGATTTTCAATCTGAGGAACATTTTTCTTCAGAATTGGAATCTCATTTTGCATCAATTTTAACATGTTTTTAGCAGATAGATGTTTCTTAACAGAGATCAGGCCATGCTTATATGAGGGATTAGTCAATTCGGACCCAGACACAATCGATTCACATTCATATGAAACACTATCAATGTTTTTCAGCCTAAACTCAAAGAAAGGCAGGAGTTTTCTATGTTGGTCGTTGCAAACATCAGCAGAGTGATAAATACGAGTAATATGAGCATACAATCTTCTTGCAGTTTCACAGAAAATATTGCGTTGTCTCAAGGTTACATCATAATTGTTCAAATATTTTTCTCTGGTCTCTTCTAACAAAGAAATTCTTAAATCTGCCTTTTCTAGGGAAAGCTTCAAACTCTCTACTCTCCCCCTCAAGACCTGAATCTCCTGTTCATTCATTTTCTCCCTATTGTTTGCATCAACAAGTAATTTATGCATCACAGAACAATCATGAGTTATTTCATGGATAGCATCGGAAAATTTTGAAGCAGGAATTTTAAAGGATAAGAAAAGTTTAGATACCTGTTCTGGGATGGTTAGGCGTGCATCTTTGGCCATCAGCCAGACTTCTTCAACATCATCCTCCTTTTCCTCTTCCTCCTCCGAAGTGTCATCAGTCCAGCACCTCGGAGTTACATCAACAGTTGAAGTCTTCTGATCCAAGCTCACAAACCCAAGACCCGCAGTCTCTTCATATCCCCAATCTTCCCCATATCCAGTTTCCTCGTATGTGATCTTCTGAAAGCACTTACCATCATCATAGGCCATGAAAGCACTATGAGTAGGCTTCCTTACTTCTTC
Source organism: Cichorium intybus (assembly GCA_023525715.1). NCBI lineage: Eukaryota > Viridiplantae > Streptophyta > Magnoliopsida > Asterales > Asteraceae > Cichorium > Cichorium intybus. The sequence continues at coordinate 45,332,688 of CM042010.1, read as the reverse complement.
ATCATCAGAATCAGAAGACCAAACTTGATATGTTCCATTGTGATCATCAGCAGCCATCAACGCTAAGTCCTTTGTCTTTTCTCTCACTTCTTCCATTTTTCTTGCATAATACGCTTCATCTTTTACTTGAGGTTTCTTTTCATTTTGCTTACGCAACATGCAATCTTTTGCAAAATGATTCTTGTCGCGACATTAATTACAATCATATCCTGAGTCACCATAAACTTTCTTCTCTTCGGCTTTCTCCTTTGTTGACTCCGAAGTCAGTGTTTCAAATGGCTTCGGAGTAGAGGACTTTGAGGTCTCCTCCTTCGGAGTAAACATTTCCGGTTTGGGTTTTGGAATAAAGTTTGGTTTGTTGAATTTCTTGACAAAGGGTTTCCCTGAGTTGTTTTTGGTGAATGGTTTCTTGAATCTTCGACTGTTTCCTGCATAAAGAGCAACTGTTTCACCATTGTTGTCAACCATATAGGCTGCAACTTCTTCATCACTGTCTTCTTCTTCTTCTTTTGAAACAAGTGCTAAGGTTCCAGCAGATTCACTTCTTCGACCAACAATGTCGGGTTCATGTGACTTGAGTTGATTGTATAGAGCAGTTAACTTGTATTTTTCAATGTTCTCATAAGATTTGACCACTAACATGATGGGTCTCCATTCCTTGCGAAGACTATAGAGGAACTTGATGTTTATTTCTTGCTGACTTCTTGTTTCTCCATACTTATCCAAGATATAGATCATGTTACTGAGACGTTCATAGCATGCCTCAAGAGACACATTTTCCTCTTGTTTGAAATTACCAAAGTCAGCTTTCCTGAACTTTACTTGTGTGTAGAATCTTGTCACCACCAAAACGAATAGCAAGATTATCCCACATTTCCTTAGCAGACTTGGCATCAGCTATGTGATGACTGACATCAGGACCTAGTCCACTTCTCAGTTCACGCATTGCTCTTTCATCATTTTCAATTTTCTTCATATCTGCAACATTCAGAACTACAGCTTCTTCTCCATTAGGAACCACAAAACGACCGGCAATGTCAGTATGAGGACCATCAGTTACAGATCTCCACAGATCTTTATCTAGCCCAATCAGATAGTCCTTCATTCTTCCAGCCCAATAGTCGTAGTAAGAAGTTACTAGAACAGGTGCTTTTGTTGCAGAACCAATGAGATTAGCATAGTTGAGCATGTTGGCGTAAGTAGCGGTGGAATCAGTTATTTTGAATGGATTTCAATGGGATCTTTTCAGTAAAAACTAACAATAGAGATATATAACAGTTACGGAACACTAAATCTGAGAAAACAATTCAGATCTAGAACTGTAATAAGGGAATAAAGCTCAATGATCAGGTTTTCGAACTGACCATGCTCTGATACCACTTGTTGAGTATTGAAATCGATTAAATATCCTTGTATGACTAGTATTCTAGCAGTGCTAATCAAATCACACAGTAGAAATAAAGTAAGAATAGTGAAGAACAGTAAATGAACACAGGAAATGAATAACTTATGCCGAATGCTTGATTGACTGATTTTGGTTTTACAGTTTTGAAGATTACTTTCTATCATGACACGGTATGGTATCACTGATATTTATATGTAATCAGTGATATGCATAGTACAACTTTATTACGGAGAATATCCTATCAGTGTACTAACCAATAGGATACTAGATTCATGCAACACGTAATGTAGTATTACGCATGCCTACAAAAAGGTATTACAGCTAAGAAGTCTTCGGATCCTCCAGGATATACCCCTCGGAGTCTTCAGACTTCGTGGTCTTTTATTCACTGTTTTACGCTTCGGGGTCTTGATCCATGTCTTCGGATGGTTGAGCACTTCAGCACAAATAGACTCAACACATATCCTTTGATGATACAATTTTCATCATTCCCAAATGTGTGACACGTCGCGGTCGTCAATGCGGTCAAAAATACTAGATAAATACCTTTCAGCTCACTAGCTAGTGGAAGTAAGGGTCGAACCGTGGATTCAGTGGTTGACGCTCTGTGTCGATAAACCGATCTATAGTGTCACTCTATGGACGGCGGGTCAATAACACGTGGGAAACACACAAAAACTCAAACAAAAACCAAAAGAAACTCAGATCTGATTGCAGATCAAGAAGACGAATAATAACGAAACGATAACCGAATGATTACTTTTATAAACTTCAAACCAAACAATCAAATATCAGATCTGAACTACCAACTATTTAACTACTGAAATCAGAAACTACGAATCTAAACGAACGTTGAGTAATCTATGGAAATTCCGATTGCGGAATACCTCGATACCGAGTTGATAAAACGATAGAAAAAATTCATATAAACCAAACCTACTAATTGCCACTAAAAAACTGACGAACTTATGCCTTCGGATCCCCTCGTGGTGCCCCGGGATGCTTAAAAAGTCGGACGGGACTCCGGTATTTATAGTGGTGCGAATTTAGGGTTCCCACGCCACGGACAAGTCTTTTTCGCGACGCGCGCCTCTTCCAGAGCCCGATATCTCGGAGTTTGAAATTCAAAATCTTGACTTTTATCGTTTTTGGACATTAGCGTCGCTAACTTTAATGTTAGTGGCGCTAATATGGCTTCTAGAAACTTCCACGTGCACGTACGAGACTTAAAAGCGAAGAAATCCACCCGTGCGAACATTAGCGACACTAACAGTAAAGTTAGCGACGCTAATGTCTCCTGATTTCTCTTTTTAGTCTGTTTTGCTCCGTAACTTCTCCCAATTTGCACTAAAACCCCTACATTTACACTAAAAATATTTTCAAGTACTTTGACACAAAAGTAAGTGATATTAGCCAATTTAGAAGGATAAATTAACTAAAACATGGCTAAACAACGACTATAATACTTTATATTACTAGGCGTTGTCAAACACCCACACTTGTGCCTTGCTTGTCCTCAAGCAAGTGAGTTTTTAACAAATTTTAACTAAAACCCAAATATTTTGAATGCCTTCAGTCTCAAAGTTTATTGTATCTAGAAGTTAGGTGAAAAATGATTTTACGAAAAATGACTAGAATACCCTTTGGGAATCACGACTTTCTAAAGAATCATTGATTATAAATTTTCAGTCCACAGGAATGCAAACTTACTCATTTAGATTCTAAAGGCCGTTAAGGAAATATCCATGACTTTCGATGTTCTCCGTGTAACGAGCTTTCGAAAATACTTTTCCAGACCAGACGATCTTAGGTAGTAAGGTGCATAAGTGCCCTGGGCCACCCTTTTCGGACCTACCGGCTCAAACAACAAAGGACACTGATTGAGAGTTCCTTCTTGAATCCCAATCCTAAGATATTCTAAATCCAAAATTTTCTAACTTCTAAATTCTTAACCTATTTTAACTAAACCATAGCATGCTAACGTTTTCTAATTACAACGTCTTAAAAAATACCAAATGTTATAACACTCAAAACTATTTGTTTTCTAATTACAACGTCTTAAAAAATTTTGAAATTTGCTAAATTTTTTTGAAAATGTATTGTTTTTGCAAAAATTTCAAAAATACTCTTTTCGACTGTCCCACCCCACACTTTAAACCGTACAATGTCCCCGTTGTACATAACAATTTTCAGAACAAAGGAGAAAAGAGTTACCCCTTTTTGAACGGTAGAATTGCACGCTTTTAAGGATCAACCGTAACATGGTCGATCATGTGCGTCGTCTCGATGAAACCCAGGAGTCAGGGCGCAGCAGTGAACATGTCTGGCATAATGCAAGTTCAGGGGTACTGTGACCCCACACTTGCGTTATGCAACTCCAAACGGTTGGTGCAACAATCATGGTTTGGCTAGATACTATTCAAACAAACATATTAAAAAAAAATAAAAGTTGCAAAACACAAAAGAAGATTATACATTGCGAGTTGATGTCCTTGCTGATTCCCCGTTTCCGCGACGCCAGTGTGTGAAGGCCGCGACGCATAGACACGATGAGATCCAGTGTCCATCGATCAAGGTTGAAGGTCTGCGGTGCCAAATGAAGATGTCCACGTCGAGAGTATGCGCGAAAAGCCCCTGTGTATCGAGTCTCTCCTCGGTCCGCGTCACGGTTTGGTGATGTTGGTTATGCGAATTCTGAATTTTTTTCTTTGCTTTCTTTTCTAATTACTCATCCTCATCTCACATACTGTATCGCACTCAACAATTATTATGTTCAATAATATTTTGACCAAAAATAAAGATGGAAATAAAAATACTTATCGAAAATTGGGTTGCCTCCCAAAAGCGCTTCTTTGTTTGGTCCATATAGCTGGACCGTCCTTCAATGGCTACCGTGGGTCGTACACCATTTGACTCCACTGAATTCCAGTCACCACCGTCCCTTCGTTGATTCCGTACTCCAATTTCCTCGGGTCAAATGGTTTGTCGGTTCTGCTGTTGCTACCCGGTTGCCGTTTTCTGATTATTTCGCATGAATTTCTTGGTTCTGCTGTTGCTTCCCGGGTCAAATGGTTTGTCGACCTTTCCTTCGGTGTCTTTTTAAGATCATCGACTTGACGTGGAGCGAGCCCAGTGTCACTCCCAGTAAGTGTTTTGCGAAGCGTTTGTTTGCATCTTGCGTGTTGTTTGCAGTTTGCGATTTGGGCCTGCAGTACCAATAAAAATTTTCCAATCGGATGGGATCGGGAGGCATATTATTGGTATGCTCCCATATGTCCTCATCGGTGGTATTGATCACATCTAATTTTTCACTTATGACTGGATCATGTATGGCGAGAAAATCATGTTTCTTTTTTTTTTTTCAAAAACCACGTCGTCGTCATTATCTTATTGGTCATCGTGCAACAGGTGGATCGGTACCAAGAGTGAGCGACTGGTTTTATCTGATGATGGTATAGATTCACTCATTCACTCATTACTAGATCTTTACTCTCAAAATGTTCAAATTGTTCAAAAATTGTAGGGTCGGGGGTGGTAGTGTCATCTACGCCCCCTCCCTCATTAGCCGTCTCGACCATGGCATCTGTTGATTGTATGGATTCACTCATCACCAGATCTTGAATTTCAAAAGTATCGGAAATTTCAACAATTTCAGGAATTGTTGGGTGGGGGTTAGTATTGTTACTTACAGCCCCCTCCTCAACTTCCTCGTCACACAAATTGTCTGGTGATGGTATAGATTCACTCACTACTGGATCAACTTTATCAACATTCTCAAAAACATCAAAAGTTGTTGAGTCAGGGGGTCGCGTTGTCACCTACAACCTTTTCTACAACAACGTGTTCAACCATCTCGATGGTCACTTGACTTTCCCAAGGTGTATGACCTTCCATCACATGTTCAGGTGATGCAAGTTCACACACAGTATTATTGGTGTTAAAATAACTCGGCTCAGTTTCTGGCGAGTATGGTTGTTGCTCCAGATATTGGGCGTTCATTAAACACGTCTCAACGCAATTACCTTGACGGTTGTTGTTGTATTGATGGTTTTCGTTATTGTAATTGGCATTGTAACTCTGCCTTCCATGATTATTCGGCCTATATGGTCGTCCGTTGTTGTTATTGTGGTATTGCCCATGACCATACATTTGATTAAACTTTTGTGGTCTTTGTTGACCGTGCTGCTGTTGATTTGGTGGTCCTTGCTACACGGTGGCAAATAATGTATCGAACATCCTGCTAAGAGCACCGATCTCATTCTTCACCTCCTTCTTCCGGTCGTTATCGATATTGCTGCTGCCGCCATTGCGGTGCTATTTGTCTTCCTTGTTGAATAATTTCTCTTGGATCCATTGCCGAGTTGCTCCAAGAACCTCCATGTCGTCTCGCTATCTTGCATCATAATTGTCCCTCCAAATGATGCATTAATCATGGCCTGGCTCAAACTGTCGACACCGTCATAGAATATCGTCACCAACTGCCATCGTGGACACTCGTGGTGTGGACATGAGCGTAACAACTCATTCAATCTCTTGAAAGCATCATGGAATGCTTCCCCGGGCTTTTGCTTGAAATGTTGTATATCTCTTCTTACTTCCATTGAGTTGCTTGAAGCGTAGAACTCCTACAAGAACCCTGCCCTCAACTGCTTCCAAGTAGTGATACTATTGGCTGGCAGCGACGTAAACCAGTATTGAGCCTTGTCTTTTAGTGCGAACGGGAACAACCTAAGCCTAAAGAAATTCCTATAAGCATTTCTAGGTATGTTCACGTTGGCTATAGCAAAGAACTCGTGAAGATGATTATATGGATTATCCTGCTTATGACGCTTAAATTTAGGCAACACACCTAACAACTCCGGCCCAATTTCTACCCGACAATCTATATTTTCAGGAAAAATATAGGCGCTGCCTCATCGTACTCCCGTGGTTAGAAATGCGATGCAACCGACTGCCCACTCGATTGTGGAAAGTAAAGCAGAGGAACGAAATTACCATTATTGTAGAGCTCATTATTACAATACTGTTGTCCTCGCCGCTGATTGTGCCTTTCGGTGGGCCGATTTTGTTCATACTGATTCGGTTTTCCATACCCATTGTCATTGAATGATCCATGTAGCAATCATTCTCGTAATGATTATAAATCGGGCCCCCATGACACGTATATTGACCCGTGTACATGTAATCGCCCATTACGAGGACGTACACATACGAAAAATTGAAAAACTAAAATCAAACATCAAAAGAAAAATCAAATATTGACACAGAGTGTCAAGCGCACAACTCCTCGGCAACGGTGCCAAAATTTGACACGTCGTAGTCGTCGATGCGGTCAAAAATACTAGCTAAATACCTTACAGCTCATTAGCTAGTGGAACTCGACTAGCTATTGGAAGTAAGAGTCGAACCGTAGAGTCAATGGTTGGCGCTCTTGACAACGCCTAGCAATATCAAGTATTCTAGACGTTGTTTAGTCGTGTTTTAGTTAATTTATTCTTTTAAATTGGTTAATATCACTTACTTTTGTGCCAAAGTGCTTGGAAATGTTTTTAGTGTAAATGCAGGGGTTTTAATGCAAATTTGAAGAAGTTACGGTGCAGAACGGACGAAAAGGAGAAATCAGCAGACATTAGCGTCGCTAACATTAATGTTAGCATCGCTAATGTTCGCCAGGAGGGAAATCTTCAGATTCAAATTTCGAACACGCGCCTGGAAGATTCGAGAAGCCATATTAGCGACGCTAATGTCCAAAAACGATAAAAGTTAGCGTTTTGAATTTCAAACTCCGAGATATCGGGCTAGAGAATAGGCGCGCGTCATGAAAAAGCCTATGCCGCAGCGCGGGAACCCTGTTTTTGCACCATTATAACTACCGGAGTCCGGTCCGACTTTTAGAGCATGAGGCACCACGAGGGGATCCGAAGGCATAATTTCGTCAGTTTTTCAATAGCAATCAGTAGGTTTAGTATATATTTAGTTTTTCTATTGTTTTATCAACTCGGTATCGAGGTATTCTGCAATCGGGATTCCCGTCGATTACACGATGTTTGTTTAGATTCGTAGTTTCTGATTTTAGTAGTTAAATGTTGGTAGTAGATCTGGATTTGATTGTTTGAATGTTGGTTTGATGTTTGGTTTTTGGATTTTATAAAAGTAATCATTCGGTTTATTGTTCGCTTTTTCGATCTCCAATCAGATCTGAGTTTGGTTTGGTTTTTGTTTGAGTTTTTGTATGTTTCCCACGTGTTATTGATCCGCCGTCTATATAGTGACACTATAGATCAGTTTATCGACACAGAGAGCCAACCACTTGACTCCCATGGATCGACCCATACTTCCACTTAGCTAATGTGCTGGTAAGGTATAATTCTTCTATTTTTGACCGCATAATGACCAAGGCGTGTCAATTTTTGGCGTCGTTGCCGGGAAGTTGTGCGCTTGACACTCTGTGTCAATTTTTGATTTTTTCTTTTCATGTTTGATTTTAGTTTTTCAATTTTTTGTATGTGTACATCCTCGTAATGGGCGATTACATGTACCCGGGCCAAAATATGTGTTATGGCGGCCCGGTTTATTACAAAAAGAGACGTAGGAAATGGTGGTTAGATCTATAACCATTACAAGAGTGGTTCCAACAGTGAATCATTCAATGACAATGGGTATGGAAATTCGAACCAGTACGAACAAAATCGGTACACCAATAATAACACATATGGGGACTATGAAAGTCCAACCGACAACTATTACGAAAATGATTGCAACAATGGATCATTCAATGACAATGTGTGGCGGACCGATGAGCCGACTCAATCTGGAAATTTTGATGAGTCATGTTTTGTGAACAGTCAAAATCAAGACCCTTCGCCTAGTGCGAAGTTGGACCTAATGATAGAAATGATTGCTGATATACTTCAACTTCAATTAGATATGAATATGGTTAAATCCCTATCGTTCGATGCGAAAGTGGAGTTGGCTTGGGCATTGGAAATCAGACACCGCCAAGCGGTGGAGGATGAGACCAATGCTCTTGCGAGATTGAAAATTTCATTAGATCAGTTGAGTGAAATTATGGAACAATAGCCATACTCGCCAGAAACGGAGGCGAGTGATTTTAATACCAATAATACGGTGTGTTAACCTGCATCACTTGAACATGTGATGGAAGGGCATACACCTTGGGAAAGTTAACAGACCACCGAGATGAATTCTGAGGAAGAGGTTGTAGACGAAAATACTACCCCTGACTCAACAATTTTTGAAAATGTCGATAATGTTGATCCGGTGATGAGTGAATCTATGCCATCACCAGACAATTTGTGTGACGAGGAAGTTGAGGAGGGGGATGTAAGTGACAATACAAACCACCACCCAACAACTCCTAAAATTTTTGAAATTGTTGATACTTTTGAAATCCAAAATCTGGTGATGAGTGAATCCATATCATCACCAGATGGCATGGCTGAAGCGGTTATTGAGGGAGGGGGCGTAGATGACAATACCACCCCTGACCCTGCAAATTTTGAAAATTCTGAACATTTTGAGAATAAAGATCTGGTGATGAGTGAATCTATACCATCACCAGATAAAACCAGTCGCTCACTCTTGGTACTGATCCACCTGTTGTACGATGACCAAGAAGATGATGACAATGATGTGGTCTTCGAAAATAATAAACACAATTTTAGCGCCACTCATGATCCATTAATAAATGGAAAATTAGATGTGATCAATACCATCGATGAGGATATACGGGAGCATATCAATATTATGCCCTCCGATCCCATTCGATTGGACAATTTTTGTGGTCTTTGAAAATAATAAACACAATTTTAGCGCCACTCATGATCCATTAATGAATGGAAAATTAGATGTGATCAATACCATCGATGAGGATATACGGGAGCATATCAATATTATCCCCTCCGATCCCATGGATTGGAAAATTTCTGTTGGTACTGCAAACCGAAATCGCAAACTGCAGATAACATGATCGGAGACATCTCTCAACTGCACAACATTCAAATAATTAATGGAGAGCATGTGTCCGTTGTAGAAGGGGAGAAATGAAAGATCACGTGGGGTTCGTATCTAACGATGTGTTGAAGATCGAAAAGGTAACTCCACTCCAAACTGGAAATGATACATTTCTGTATATATATATATATATATATATATATATATATATATATATATATATATATATATATATATATATATATATATATATATATATATATATATATATATATATATATATATATATATATATATATATATATATATATATAGATATATATATATATATATAGATTAAATTTGTTCATGTTTTAATTCCGCTTTTCTTCCCATGCACAAATTTAGGGGGAGAAGAAAAACAAAACAAAAAAATATGAAAATATATTTTTGTATTTTTAAATTTTCTGATTTTTTTGTTTTGTTTTTCTTCTCCCCATAAATTTGTGCATGGGAAGAAAAGCGGAATTAAAACATGAACAAATTTAATCTAAAAAAAATTAAAAAAAATATTTACAGAACTGATTTAACAATCAGTGAAACGTATCATTTCCAGTTTGCAATGAAGTTACCTTTTCGAACACACAGTTAGGTATGATTCCCACGTGATCTTTTCTTTTCTCCCTTCCCGCAAAGGACACATACTCTCTACAAATGATTTGAATGTTATGAAGTTGAGAGATGTCTCCAATCATGTGCCTGGAACAACCATTATCAACGAACCGAGGTTTGATGATATTCCTCCATAGCTGCTCCTGCACAGGATGCGGGATCAATTCGTCTTGGGAACCCATCCCATTCCGAAGCTGGGTTTTCCATTGCTATCCACACACTTCACTTGTTCCAATATCATATCGTGCTTATCAAATAAAGAACATGAAGAATTAGCAGGACAAATATATGATTTGGAATATTGGCCTTTGGGGTACCCATCGGTAGTTTGGTTTTTGTCGTTTGTTGTTTGACCGGTTGGGTGTATCAACTTTTGATGTCGAAGCAACACTCCCCCTTGACTTGTGCTTATGTTGCCAATGAGGACTCGAGGACGATCCTTGAGATGAACTCGACTTGTTGTCCTTGGAGGCCTGCTTCATGGCTTTTGCTGCATTCCAGTCACCATCTCTTGATCGTGGCCTTGAGGGCTTTCTTTTGGAAGACCTTGCCTTTAGCACATTATGCCAGTGTTGTGCGTAATAGGGAACATAAGAGAGATGTGGACAGTTTCGAGCTATGTGACCTGCAATCCTACAATTGAAGCATGTATGTCTTCTCAAGTAAATGAGATTGTGACTTGGTCCTTGTCCTTTTGAATTCTTCAAGGAGTTACCACAAGTGCAAGCACAATAACATTTAGTGGAACTCGGTCTTTGTCCAACAGGAATTTCCCTTTTATCACAAACTTTGGTGGTTTGTATTTTCCAACATTTGGAATCTTTGAATTCAGACCATCATCGCATAACGACCAAGGTGTGTCAGCTCTGTGTGTATAAAGCGATCTATAGTGTCACTCTATAGACGATGGATCAATAACACGTGGGAAACACAAAAAAAAAACTCAAACAAAAGCCAAAACAAACTCAGATCTAATTGCAGATCGAGAAAACAAATAATAACGAAACGATAATCGAATGATTAGTTTTATAAACTTCAAACCAAACTCAATTCCAAAACTAAACAATCAAATATCAGATTTGAACTACCAACTATTTAACTACTGAAATCAGAAACTACGAATCTAAACGAACATCGAGTAATCGATGGAAATTTTGATTGCAGAATACCTCGATACCGAGTTGATAAAATGATAGAAAAACTAAATATAAACCAAACCTACTGATTGCCATTGAAAAACTGACGAAATTATGCCTTCGGATACCCTCGTGGTGCCCCGGGATGCTTCAAAAGTCGGACGGGACTCCGGTATTTATAGTGGTGCAAATTTAGTGTTTCCGACCCACGGAAAAGTCTTTTCCGCGACGCGCGCCTCTTCCAGAGCTCGATATCTCAGAGTTTGAAATTCAAAATGTTGACTTTTATCGTTTTTGGACATTAGCGTCGGTAACTTTAATGTTAGCGGCGCTAATATGGCTTATGGAAACTTCCACGTGTGCGTACGAGACTTAAAAGCGAAGAAATCCACCCGGGTGAACATTAGCGACGCTAACAGTAAAGTTAGCGACGCTAATGTCTCCTAATTTCTCTTTTTCGTCTGTTTTGCTCCATAACTTCTCATAATTTGCACTAAAACCCCTGCATTTACACTAAAAACATTTCCAAGCACTTTGGCACAAAAGTAAGTGATATTAGCCAATTTAGAAGGATAAATTAACTAAAACATGGCTAACAACGACTATAATACTTGATGTTAATAGGCATTGTCAAAGTGGCGAAACCTTCGTTGTTAACTGCACTATAGTCTCTTTGAAATTCCAGTCTTCCAGTCATATGCATGGAACATGCATTATCAATTAACCATTCGTCGTCCTGTTCGTCTTCACATAATGCCTATTCGATTATGCTGACCCCATTGCCGCTTTTGTTTATCATGAATGCGTAGCTCTTGGGGCTTGAGGTGGCTTCCATGCCATGCATCTTGATGGCCTTTCCTACTCCAGGAATGGAGATTTCAGATGACACCTGCACCATCATGCACTTAGCTGCTGCTTTTCCTCTCTTCCTCTTGTTTTCATATGTCTCTTCTTCATCTCCAGATGACCACACCTCAATGTTTCTAGTTGTAGCAACAAAAGCCTGTACCTTTTCCTCTTCTTTCTCTCTAACGAAGTTCCTGGGAGCTTTGCGGTCTGCCACATAATGCCATAAACATCCAGAATTGTGACATTTAATCACATCGGTTTCATTTTTCTTTGGGGCTCTAGATAGGGTATGGCTGGCAGCAGGCTCTGCCACAGTCTTGGGTTTTTTGGCACGTTGATCTTCGACAGTAGGCTGGTAATGGTTTTGCGAAGATGGTATGTACTTATTTCTTGGTTGATTATAGTTTCTGGGCTGATAACCGGGTCGTTGATGGGTTGGTCAGAAATTCTTTTTCGGGCTACTGAATGAAGGGATTCGGTTGAACTTCTGGCTTATGAGAGAAATTTCATGTTGGTATGATGCTTCCTCTTCATCATCATAATCAGAATAACATGATTCGAAGGGAGCAGGGAATGCAAGGGTAGGTGGTTTGTTTGATTGGTATGAAGGTTGAGGAACTTGAACATGAACAGGCGTTTGAGAAGGTTGATGGTAGTTAGGATAACTGATTTGCTAGAGTGGTGGTGGTTGATACGTGTGTTGAGTTATCTACTGAACTGGTGGTTGATAGGAATGTTGACTTATCTCCTAGATTTGATTGGTACAAATGTACGTTTGGTTGGTAACAACTTGTTGGTACAAAGAAGATTGTACAAGCTGTTGAGGAGAGTTACCCAACGTTGGAAGCTTGCGTTCGACAACTAGAGCCAAAGGTCCACCTAGTTGCGATTGATTGCACTTTAGATCATCCTCTTGTCCCAGCAGATTATTATACAGACGATACATGTTAACGGTATTAAGTTTCCTTGAATCTTGTAACATCATCTTCACCCTCATCACTCCTTTCCAAACCTTTCAAGAAATCTAAAATTTATCTCTTGGTTGGACCTTACAGCTCCTGCACTGAGGAGACGTGTAATGATGGGTGAAAAATAGGTGCAGGAGTCACTTAGACTTTCGCCAGGAAGACCGGAAAACTTGTTATATTCACTAAGGCTTGCCATTAATTTTAGGTGGTAAGGTGCATAAGGCCCACCCATTTTAGACCTACCGGCTCGAACAACAAAGGCCACTGATTGACAATTCCTTCCTAAATTCCAATCCTAAAACATCCAATCTTCTAACTCTTAAAACTCAACTTGTTTGACTAAACTAGTAGCATGATAACAACTAAATAGTATTTCTTGAAAAATACCAGTGCTAAAACATTCACAAATTATTCGTTTCAAAATTACAACCTATTAAAAATTTTGAAAAATTACTAAAATTTTAAAAACTGACTCATTTCCCGCAAAAATTTCAAAAACACTCTTTCGACCATCCACACCCCACACTTAAAACCGTACAACGCCCTCGTTGTACAAAAATAATTTAGAGATAGGGAGAAAGAGTTACCCCTTAGACGGTAGACTTGCTTGATTGTCACAGGTACAAAAACACGAACAAAAGTCCTCTACTCAAAATTCAAGAGTTGTAGCGCAACAGTAAAACACACCGGTAGTCAAGGCAAGTGAAGGGGGCACGGTGACCCCACACTTGCTTAAAACAACTCTTCCATTTGGTATTACATGCATAACTCACAAAAGCATTAAATGCACTAAACGACTAAAATATAAACTAGCAAAAATAAAGTAGTATCATAGGTATGGTACATATATCCAAAAGAAAACAGAAAAATACATCAATCGCCACCTGGTCGCCTAAAAGGACCTGCCTCATGATCGTGGGCTCGAGATGGGAATGGCCGGGGGCGCTGTCCCTGGTGGGTGGCCATCTCCAAAAGTACCTCCCCAATCCACTGCAACTGATCCTCGATCCGCGCAACCCGCTCCTCCAATCGGCAGATAGCTGGTGTCTCCTCCTGCTGAGGCTGTGGTGGGACTGGTGGTGCTACCCTCTGGCGTTGCCTGGGAGGTCCTACCTCGTGGCCTGGTCGTGGTGCTCTGGAGGCCTCTGTCGCCACTCTCATATATCGCCCTGGCTGTAACTACTGGATCAGATGCATGTTCTCCAAGGCTCGCACCGTCGTGCGAACTGGAGGTATAGCCGTCAGGGAAGCCATAGTAGCAGCAGTGAGTAGTCTGTAAGAACGGGCCAAGCGGGTGATGTAGTGCTCACCGGCCAAAGGACTGCTGGCTAACGCACCCACTGCCCGGGTAGATAGAGAGACTGCTAAGGCATACGAGAGGTGGAGGAACCTGGGGGGGTCAAGAAGCACCCACATATAAAGCATGTCCTCACCGGACACCTTCTCACCCCCCCCCTCCCTCTGCATGATAGAGGTGGAGATGATGCGGTGCGTGAGCCGGTGAAGCGAATTGCAGAGCTGGCTCTCCTAGCCGACCCCACCTCGAAGTAAACATTGGACAACGGTGCCCAAATAGTAGCATTGGCCTCCCTCGCGGGCTGCCTCTAAATACATGCGTGAAGGAATGGCGTGAAGTGTCGGCTCTAGAGATCCGCCTCCGTGTATATGCTCGTGCGTCTCCCGAACTCCCTGAGACTGTGACAACGCCTAGGAATATCAAATATTTTAGGCGTTGTTTAGCCGTGTCTTAGTTAATTTATCATTATTAATTGGCTAATATGACTTACTTTTGTGCCAAAGTGCTTGGAAATGTTTTTAGTGTAAATGCGGGGGTTTTAGTGCAATTCTGGAGAAGTTGTGGAGCAAAAAAAAGGCAAAAAATCGGATCTGGCGTAAATAGAGGCGCTATCTTTCATAGATAGAGCCGCTATCGACAATAGAGCCGCTATTTCTTGAGATAGCGCTGCTATCTCGCGACCGGATAAAATCTTCGTTTTTGAATTTTAAATTCCGAAATTGCGGGATAAGGCAACACGTGCGTCGCGGATTTAGCTTGGCCGCGACGCGGAAACCCTAATTTCGCACAACTATAAATACCGGAGTCCCGTCCGACTTTTCACTCATCCCGGGACGCGAAGGAGGTGTTGAGATATTTTGTGTTGAAGTGCTGATACATCCGAAGTCCTACCCACAAGAAACCCCGGAGTGAATAAACAAGAGGAGACACCGAAGTCTAAAGACTCCGAAGTGCTATGCATAAAAGATCCGAAGACTTCACAGCCTGTCCTCTTGTCTTTTGTGTGCACGTGTATAGTACAATACGTGTTGCATGAATCTTCTATCCTATTGGCTAGTACACTGATAGGATATTCTCTGTAAAAGGTGTACTATTGGTATCTCTGATTCAGTATAAATATCAGTGATACCATACCGTGTCAAATGAGAGATTACAAGATTAGCTTACGAGAATTGTATATCTCCAAGATAGAAAACCCAATTGTAAAACCAAGTTCTAATCAAATCATTCGGCATATGTTATTCATATCTTATTGTTTAATTAAGCTCTGTTGCATTATCATTGTATGATTGATTGTGTAATTGATTCCATATCTATATTAGTTCATCTAATCTCTTATTTCAACACCCAACAAGTGGTATCAGAGCAAGTCAGCTCAAAAACCTGTTGATAGAGTTCGAATTCGTTTGCTTCAGCTCTAAATCTGAATCGATTCTCAGATTTAGTCTTCCGCATCTGTTGCAAATCTCTACCACCCGTTTTTACTGAAAATATCCTGTTGAAATACATCAAGATGACTGATTCCATAGCAACTTATGCTAATATGCTTAACTATGCCAACCTCATCGGTTCAGCAACGAAGGCCCCTGTTCTAGTAACTTCTTACTACGATTATTGGGTTGGTCGAATGAAGGATTACCTTATAGGACTGGACAAAGATCTATGGAGGTCTGTGACTGAAGGTCCACACACATACATTGCTGGTCGATTCGTTGTTCCTGACGGAGAAGAAGTTGTTGTTCTTAATGCTGCAGATATGAAGAAGCTTGAAAACGACGAGAGAGCCATGCGTGAACTGAGATGTGGCTTGGGTCCCGATGTCAGCCACCACATTGCTGATGCAAAATCTGCAAAAGAGATGTGGGACAATCTCGAACTTCGTTTCTGAGGAGATAAAATTCTTCACACTAACAAAGTTCAAGAAATCCTTGCAGACTTCGGGAACTTTAAGCAAGACGAAAATGAGTCCTTAGAAGCCTGCTATGAACATTTGAGCAACATGATTTACACACTCGATAAATATGGGGAAACAAGAAGCCAACAAGAGATAAATATCAAATTTCTCTACAGTCTTCGCAAGGAATGGAGACCAATCATGCTCATGGTCAAATCCTATGAGAATATTGAGAAATACAAGCTGGCTGCCCTATACAATCTATTAAAATCACATGAAACCGATGTGGTAGGTCGAAGAAGTGAAATGGCTAGTTCTGGACCACTAGCTCTCGTGTCAAAAGAAGAGGAAGAATCAAGTGATGAAGACATTGCTGCCTACATGGTAGATGATAATGGAGATACTGTTGCTCTCTATGCCGCCAACAATCGAAGATTCAAGAAACCATTCATCAAAAACAACTCTGGAAAACCATTTGTGAAAAACTTTAACAAATCAAACTTCAACTCCAAGCCCAAACCTGAAATATACACTCCGAAGGAGGATAACTTGAAATTGTCAACTCCGAAGCCATCTGAAAAACCGACTTCGGAGTTATCCAAAGAGATGTCTGAAGAGAAGAAAATCTCCGGTGATTCTGGTTATGACTGCAATTATTGTCATGGCAAGAATCATTTTGCAAAAGACTGCATGCTTCGGAAGCAAAACGAAAAGAAACCACAAGTAAAGGACGAAGCCTATTATGCAAGAAAAATGGAGGAAGTTAGAGTAAAGACCAAAGACCTAGCCCTAATGGCTGCTGATGATTGTCAAGGATCATATCAAGTTTAGTCTTCGGACTCAGATGATGACGAAGTGAGAAAGCCATCTCATAGTGCTTTCATGGCCTATGATGTTGATAAGTGCTTTCTAAAAGACACTTCGGAGAAATTGAATGATGAGGAAATGATGAAGGTTGAAGCAACTGCGGGTCTTGGGTTTGTGACTTCGGAGGGACTGGAAATAACTGCTGCTGATACTCCGAAGACTTGGGATGAAGACTCTTCTGATGATGATGAGGAAGTGTGCTTGATGGCAAATGACAACCGTTTGACAATCCCAGAACAGGTATCAAAACTTCTTTCATCTTTTAAAATTCCTACTTCTCAATCTGCTCCCATTATAAGTGAAATAACTCGTGATTGTTCTGTCATGCATAAATTACTCATTGATGCCAAAAATAGGGAAATACTCAGTGAACAGGAGCTTCTAAGCTTAAGGGTGAGAGTAGAGAACCTGAAGCTAGCATTAGAGAAATCTAATCTTAGAATCACCTTGTTAGAAGAAAATAGAGAAAAAATTTTAAACAATCATGATGTAATCTTAAGACAGAGAAACATATTTTGTGAAACAGCCAAATGATTATATGCGCATATTACGAGAATTTATCATTCAGCCGATGTTTGTAACGTTCAGCATAGACAACTATTGCCTTTTATTGAGTTTAAATTAAAGGAAGTCGATAGTATATCTTATGAATGCGAATCTATAGTATCAGGTTCCGAAGTTACTAATCCATCATATAAACATGGCCTGATATCTGTGGAAAAACATCTAACTGCTGATAAATTGCTGAAAATATTGCCTCAAGAGATTCCAATCCTGAATAAGGCTGTACCTCAAATTGAAACAGAAGAGAAAGAAATTGCCAATAACCTGTCTGAAAAGGATTCTGAAAGTGACTCGGACATGGAGGAGATTGATTGTTCCTCTTTGATTTTGTTAAAGTCATCCTCCATATCCGAATCGACCTCCGAAGACATCTCACAAATGTCTTCGGTGGACAAAGGAAAAACAAAAATGAATTGTGAATCAAAAATTCTTGAAACCAAAGAAACTTCAAATTTTAAACTTCAAATCACAGATGAATATGTCTCTTACGATCAATATCTCAAGGATAACTCAAAAAGGCTAGTCCATTTGGCATGTATATATCCTAAGGTTTCCTACTTCAAAAACTCAATTTTTGTAAAACCCGGTGGATTATCCTTAATTGATAATGAATTGCAAAAACTTCTTGAAAAGGATAACTCCACAGTTACAAATGAAGGATTTTTCTCATCATCCAAAATGGTTGAGAATGAAATAAATGAGAAAATGGAAGTAAAAATAAATATAAGGAAACAAGAACTATATGGCCACAACGTATATAATCGTCTTTGTTTTGAAAAGGAGAAAGTGCCCGAAAACATGTCACACTTACTAAATCTCAAGAACGACGATCACATTTACATTAATCGAAACTACAAACAAATTCAGGTTGTGGAAAAACCCACTGTTCCGAAGATGGATGTATTGGAATTAATAGAATCTTGTGAATGTGTCCCTTTTTCACATAATCCTGAAAATGAAATTTCAAAATCAAAAGTTTCAACAAACAAAACTGCACAACAAGTTCGACAAAAGCCAAAATCAGCAGTGAAGATTTCAAAACCATCTCAAAAACCCACTGTTGAGAATTCGAAAACCAAGCAAACCCTAAATCTTGTGAAAAGAAAAACTCCTTTTAGAGATTCGAAACAAAATGAAGCAATTGCTTCCACTTCTGGTACAAGGCCTGTTTGCTCGAAAATCTCAG
The DNA here is from genome assembly GCA_023525715.1 of Cichorium intybus. NCBI lineage: Eukaryota > Viridiplantae > Streptophyta > Magnoliopsida > Asterales > Asteraceae > Cichorium > Cichorium intybus. Next base: position 45,313,897 of record CM042010.1, on the reverse strand, counting down.
AAGATAAAAATCGAAATGAAAAATCAACTTTTACACCAACGAAACCTAACTTTCCAAATCCTAAATTTCGAAAACCGACGAAGAAAACATTTTCAAAAGGAAACAATCTGATAGATACATTCCACAAATGGCTGGACAACAATTTGGAAATGTTCAAGGATAAGGATCTCTCATTAAATGACTTTAAATTGGCATACGAAGAGTATCTTTGTACCTCTACGTTGTGTAGCTCAATATCAACAAAGTCAAAAATAGAAATACCAAAACAAAATTGGAAAAGAAATGATCTTAAAGAAAACTTAACTGCAAAAACAAAAACCTCAAAATCTTAAAAATCCTCCAAATCAAAAATTTCCATTCAAAAATGGGTTCCGAAGTCTGTCACTCTGTCAGTCACTTCGGACTCATTAATTTTAACTACCAACTCTTCTGAATCCAGCTTAAACACTTCGGAATCATGCTCATTACATGAGGCTTCGGAGAATTTAATTAATTTAAATGCAAATGAAATCTCTGAAGAGGCCGTAGAAAAATGGATTCAAGAATCCTTTGCTTACCCTGAGGACCCAAGAGTGATTGGGTACCAACTCCTTCTTGATTGATTGCAGGTTATGTCTGATGAGCGGTATGATTCAAAATGGTACATGGACAGTGGCTGCTCAAGACATATGATGGGGAGAAAGGAATATCTCAGGGATTACAGGAATTTAGATGATGCTGGAAACGTACGCTTTGGTAATAATGAAACATGTCCAATTCGGGGATATGGAAAAATAACAAATGGCCAATTCACTATCAACCGAGTGGCATTTGTTGAAGGATTAAAACATAATCTTGTGAGTATATCTCAATTGGTGGTTGGAACGGGAAACGCTGTAACTTTCAACAACCTAGGGAGTGTAATCACCAAAGAAGCAACAAACGAAGTCTTACTGAAATCAGAAAGGAAGGGATCTATGTTTCCCTTAAATCTAAAGCCAGTTACCGGTGGGCAATCTCTATGTCTTCTCTCCAAAGCCAACTCCGATGTCAGCTGGTTATGGCACCGAAGACTTGCCCATCTTAACTTCAAAGATCTGAACAAGTTGGTGGCTATGGATTTGGTTCGAGGCATGCCAGCTCTCAAATTTGACAATGATTCCCTCTGCTCTGCATGTGAACATGGCAAGCAGACACAACAAAGACATCCTACAGTGATCAACCCCAAAATCACCGAACCTCTTTCTGTTCTATACATAGATTTGTGTGGACCATCTGCAATAGAATCAATAGGTAAGAAGAAGTATATTCTGGTTATCGTTGATGACTATTCAAGGTTTACTTGGGTGTTGTTCCTCCGAAACAAATCCGATGCAGCTGAAGAAATCATCAACTTTATAAAGAAAATGGAATTGATGCTCAACAAGAAAGTCCGAACTGTGCACAGTGACAACGGTTCGGAGTTTAAAAATCAGACTCTTGATGGATTCTTGAAAACAAAGGGGATTAACCACAATTTCTCAGCACCTTACACTCCACAACAAAACGGTGTTGTAGAAAGAAGAAATCGCTCCCTGTGTGAAGCTGCAAGAACAATGCTCAACTTTGCAAATTTGCCCATGTACTTCTGGGCCAAAGCAATTTCTACTGCATGCTTTACACAAAACAGATCCTACATCCACAAAAGATTCCATATTACACCTTACGAAGTACTCAACCGAAGAAAGTCAAATGTCAAATTCCTTCACATCTTTGGTTGTAGGTGTTTTATCTTAAACATGAAGGATCACTTAACCAAGTTCGATAACAAATCAGAAGAAGGCATCTTCCTTGGTTACTCTCAAGACTCAAAAGCCTATAGAGTCATGAACAATAAAACTCGCAAAATCGAAGAAACCTTTAATCTAAGGTTTGATGACTACTACATCAAGAAGTCTCTGCATCCATTTCCTATGTCTTCAATATTTCCAAACCCTGCTGTAGAAGCTGCTCAAATCACAACATTTGACACAGACTTCTCACTTTTATTTGATCAACCTGTAAGAGCTGTGGACTCCAAAGTCAGAGCACCAGACAACCATGAGTCCGAACTCTCCAACCAAAGTTTGAAGAATGTAAGTGTTGAGGGGGAGCCTTCAAATCGATGTGCTGGAAATTCAAGGACTGATGGTGAATCAATCAACAGTCCAGGAGGATCCAACACTCTTGTCTCTACTCCTCAATCAATCTCAAATATCATATCCATGTATCCTACAATCCAGGGAGAGCCAGAGATTGCCACTCCGAATTCAGCCACAACAATCGCTTCGGATAAAGCTACAACCTCTTCAACACCAACAAAAGTCCAGGGGGAGCACATATCAAACTCAACCTCACAAATACACACACCACAAACCAACACAAATTCGAATAATCATTTGCTAATGGGTGATTTTCCCTCCACTTTGGGATATCCCTCAGACATTGAGGACATCGATGCTGAAGGACCTCCTGATTTTGATCCAAACTATCCTCCTTTTGACAAATGGACGAGAAATCATCCTCCATCACTTGTCATCGGTGACGTTCGAGATAAAGTACTGACTCGTGCACAGCTTCACCAAAAGCAATTAGATCTCAACAAAAATTCTGAGTTGTGCATGTTCAATGTCTTTATCTCTAAGGTAGAACCTAAGAACGTCAAAGATGCATTTGATCACTCAGACTGGATTGAAGCAATGCAGTTGGAATTAGAAGAATTTGAAAGAAACAAAGTCTGGAGGCTAATTCCAAAACCTGCAAATGCCTCAATTGTCGGTCTCAAATGGGTGTACCGTAACAAGCTAGACACCGAAGGAAACGTAGTTCGGAACAAAGCTAGGTTGGCTGTCAAGGGTTACTGTCAACAGGAGGGGATCGATTATGAAGAAACTTTTGCTCCTGTTGCCAGACTCGAATCAGTTCGGATATTTTTAGCTTATGCTGCACACAAAAATTTTGATGTCTATCAAATGGATGTTAAATGTGCTTTTCTGAATGGTGATCTCGAGGAAACCGTTTTTGTTGAACAACCACCTGGTTTTGAAAGTAAAACTCATCCGAATTATTGTTATGTGCTAGACAAAGCAGTCTATGGTTTAAAACAAGATCCAAGAGCTTGGTATGAAACCTTGACTAAATTTTTAAAAGAATCAAACTTTAAATAGGGATCAGTGGACCCAACACTTTTTAGAAAGAAAGTTGGATCTCACTTGATGTTAGTCCAAATTTATGTGGATGACATAATCTTTGGATCTACTGACCCCAATTTGTCAAAAGACTTTGAAAAACTGATGAAAAGCAAATTTCAAATGAGTATGATGGGAAAAATAAACTTTTTTCTTGGTTTACAAATCAAACAATCTAAGGAGGGGATATTCATCAATCAACAAAATTATACGAAGAGTCTGCTTGAACGCTTCGGAATGACTAACTGCTCCAAAGCAAAAGTTCCTTTGCCTGCAGGTACAAGGTTAAATCCATCTTTGGACAAACCAAAGACCGACATACAGCAATACCGAAGCATGATTGGATCATTGCTCTATCTTACAGCCAGTCGTCTTGACATCATGTTTGCAGTCTTCATGGAACTACTGCTTATGGTCTGTGGTATCCAGCAAACTCTGGTTTCTACATTCAAGCATATTCAGACTCTGATCTTTGTGGATGCTCTATTGATCGCAAGAGCACTTCAGGAGGTTGTCAATTCTTAGATGGAAAACTTATCAGCTGGCAATCCAAGAAACAAACTTGTGTCTCTATCTCCACCGCAGAGGCTGAATATGTAGCAGCTGCTGCATGCACTTCGCAGATCATTTGGATTCAAAGTCAATTGAAAGACTATGCCATTAATATGAGAAAAATTCCTTTGTTCTGTGACTCTCAAAGTGCAATTCGTATATGCCACAATCCAGTTCAACATTCCAAGACGAAGCATATAGCTCTTCGCTATCACTTCATCAAAAGTCATGTTGAGGAGGGGAATATTGAGGTGCACTTTGTTCACACTACAGAACAATTGGCAGATATTTTCACAAAGGCTCTAAATGAAGAAGCATTCACAAGAATCGTTTGAGGACTTGGAATGATAGATGGATCAACTCTTCAATAATTTTCAGATTTGTTCACTCTTACTCTGTTCTGAAATTTCACAAAAATAAACTCCGCAGTCCCTCGAAGTCAATTTTGTCTTCGGAGCTCATCGGAGAACTTGCTATCTTGAAAATTTACAAAAAGAATAGACTCCGCAGATCCCCGAAGTCAATTCTGGCTTCGGAGGTCATCGGAGAAAAACAAGCAAAAACACTTGCTACTTCACCGCAGTATTCCGAAGTAAAATATCACTTCGGAGGTCTGCGGAACAAACTTTTCTTCAAAGGCTCTAAATGAAGAAGCATTTACAAGAATCGTTCGAGGACTTGGAATGATAGATGGATCAACTCTTCAATAATTTTCAGATTTGTTCACTCTTACTCTATTCTGAAATTTCACTAAAATAAACTCCGCAGTCCCCCGAAGTCAATTTTGTCTTCGGAACTCATCGGAGAACTTGCTATCTTGAAAATTTACAAAAAGAATAGACTCCGCAGATCCCCGAAGTCAATTCTGGCTTCGGAGGTCATCGGAGAAAAACAAGCAAAAACACTTGCTACTTCACCGCAGTATTCCGAAGTAAAATATCACTTCGGAGGTCTGCGGAACAAACTTTTCTTCAAAATAAATTCTTCAAATGCGAAAATCACTTGAACAGATGTTAACTTCATCCTTTATAGATAAAAATAAAGAATTGTTTAAGACTGAGGAAATTCAAAAGCAAGAAAAATTTATACCAAACGAAAAGAAAATTCTGATGCAAATGACAAAGTTTAACTTTCCTCTCATGAATTAACCAAGTAAAGGACAAAACTTTGATTTTAGATTCTGAAAATCATACCTTATTGCACTAAAAGGTATTTGGGAATCGACTTGAAACATTGGTAAGAAAACAGACTTCGAAATGAGGTCAAGGCTATTTTACACTTTGAAGCCTTGTTTGATTTCAATAACCTTAACATAATGTCTATTTCTAACCACCCTTCGAAACTTGACTCGCTTCAACTTCAAACTAATCATGTAGCCTCAAAACTACAAAGGATAATTCAAAGTGCTCCGAAGTTTTCCTCAAAAATAGAACCAACATCGTTTGATAAGTAAATTTAAATCTCTTTTCATTAAATGATACAAAATTGAACTATATGAAGATTTTCACTCACAGGGATTGTTTAAAACAAAAACAAAAAGCATCAAAGAAAGAAACCAAATGGTGATGCTCTATGTCTTCGTATAAGGAAATTCGTAAAAGAAAACAAGAAAGAAAAATAGAAAACATTTGTCAAAAGAAACAAAGACAAACAAAAACCAAAGGATAACTAAGTGAATGCAAAAGAAAATTCAGCATTCAAAGGCTTATTCTTCTGTTTTAAATAACGGTACAAGGAGCTCCTATAACATAGTCGAGTACCTTGTAGAGGAATATGAACATTTCAAGTAGTCTATCTTAAATGATAAAGTAGGAGTGGTGTACGAAGCTCAAAGGCTTGTCATCTGAGCTTAGTATCCAAACACTTCAACTGATGAAATGGAATAAATTTTTCAAACGAATCTTCAAAACAATCCAATCATACCTTCTGAAACACTTCTGATGTTCAATTCATAAATGAAAACCTCTTTAAATTTCAAATGCAAAGGATGTTATCTTTATTATATTTGAAAAGTTTGAGGCACATAAGCACAACTATAAACATGTTTCCTAATGCGAAATCAAGTCAGTGATGGGGTAATTAGACTTATAAATTCATGACCGATATTGAATCAAACAACCTTCCAACTGAAAAATAGACTTCCAACATGATTCGAACGACTCTGAACATTAACTCGAACAAATCATCTTTACATAATATTCATGAAAACTAAGGATAAACGACATACTGCATCAGTCAAAAGAAAAATCAAAAACTTATAGAAAAACAAAGAGAAAAACATATGGACTTCGGTACAGTGATGAACACTTTTCAATCATTTGTCAATCACCGAAGTGATTGAACACTCTTCGGAGTCCATAGCAAATGCACCGAAGTGAGGAACTTTATGCTCCGAAGCGTATGGTCATAATTTTTCATAACTGCGAAGTCAATTAAATGTTCAAATGATTTCCACATTTATGATAAATCACAGAGACAAACATTCCTTGAGTTTTAACTGTTTGCTTACATCTGTCAATAAGAATTAAATGAAAAACATTAATCATAATGACGTCTCAAAAGATAACGGTTCAAATTTTGAATCATTGTAACTGACAGCCGTATATTTCTCCTTTTTGCAGAGAAAGTGGGACGGGCAGGTGATGAGGTGTCTACCTTCTTCTGGACCATTTTAAACATGCATTAAATGGCCTAGGGACCACGAATACTATATAAACTTTCCATCTCTTCCATTGCACTCTTTACGCAAACACAACTCTCGTTTCTCTCAGCAACCTTACTCTCGAATTCTCTCTGCAAACACAACTCACTTCATCTTCTTCATTTTCATCAAACGTCTAACAATGGCTGAAGGATCTTCTCAGACCACTGAAGCTATTTCAGTACCTGTTCTCAAAAGCCAGTCTGCAAATCTGGTACTACGCAACAACCTACAACTTTACCCTAAGCCCATCGATGATCTTGTCGAATGCTTGAAGAGATTGATTCTTGGCTATGCCCTAACCTGCACACCATCGATTCCAGCAACACTTGTTCACAGGGCACACTACACCTCGAATGCTCTGTTCGACACGAACAATCATGTGAAGTCAGTATACTTTGAAACCATAGATGTAAATGGAAAAACTAAGAAAGTCCAACTTACCAAGGAGAAATTTGTTGAGGCTCTTCATCTTCCCATCTACGATCCCAAGGAGATTGTGACTCCTTCTGCTGAGCAACTCGTTGATATGTTCAACGAAATGGGGTACTTTCTTCAACTCGAGAAGATCAGCATGTTTAAGAAGAACCAACTGCCCGATCTGTGGAGATACTTCTTCAGTATCTTCCTCAGATGTCTTTCAGGAAGAACTTCAGGGCTAGATTCTGCAAGTGTGGCCTTTCAGAGACTACTCTTCGGAATCTACTATGATGTCAAAATTGATTACGCCTCGATTCTATGGGCTGACTTCTGTTCACACATCAATCACAGTCTGAAGGGGACTGAAATTTCATGCCCATTATCAAAAGACTGGATATGTGGCAGACCCCTCTCTCCCCGAAATGAGGTACACTCTAATCACTGTGTCCCTATTGGATGATGAACCCGCAGTCTACTGTGCACAAATACCTATAGCTATGCTCTCCAAGGTTCCCATGGAGTGTAATGAAGTAAGCTCTTACCGCAATACTTTGGTGATCCCTTATCCAACTCGTGATTTGAGCAAGGAGACAACTGTTTTAGAAATTCCCAAGGGAAAAGGGAAAAAGAAGATGACTGGTGGACCAAGTGGTCCAAAGAAAGAAGAAAAGAAACGAAAGGCTTCGGTGAAAACCACACCGAAGAGAAAACAACCGAAGAGACAGAGGAAACTGATTCCTGTGGATGAGTCTTCGGACTCTGAAAGGACTCCATCCACAGTCCAAGAAGAACAACAAGAAGAAGAAGAACATATTGTAAACCAACCTCATCCATCTCCATTAAGAACATCCAAACCACCAACACCACCGCAAATAACTGTCCCTCCATCACCACCAAAATCAACCAGACCTGACACACCTCCACATACAATTCCTCCTCCACCTCCACCAACAACTGCTCCTCCAACTTCCGAAATACCTGTCTCTGGTATCGACTTCTCTTTACCAGAGTTTGACTCACCCATTTCACCACCAAGACAAAACCCCACTTCGGCAGCACTCTTCGAAGCCTTTCACATGGCTCCCTTGAATGTTGAAGGAGCATCAGAAGAAGACCTACCGGATGAAGGCTTTGTACTAATGAAACAGTACAAAGTCCTCAACTCCAAGCTTGACACTCTCATTCAAGCTCAAACAGGATTTGACCCCTCAAAAACAACCATTGGTGACATCACAGAAGAGATAGAGTCTTTGGAGTTCTCTCTATCCAAAGAAATAAAAGAGTCTGTGGATCGTATTGAGAAGAAGCTCTTGGATGAACAAAATAAGATCCAATCTTCCTTCGAAAAGAAGTTGGAATCCGCTGTCACCTCCATCAACAAAAAGGTTGATGCTCTCATTGAGAAGACCGATAAAACAAACTCTGAAGTCTTCGGAGTGAAATCCAGCAAAGTACCAAGCTTGAAAAACAACTTGATGAGGCCAGAGCAAAAATTGAAGAGCTCACTGCCGCCCAAACCACTTTGGATGTCACTAAATTTACAGAGGAACTGCAACGAACAAATGCAGCTCTCACACAAGATTTGATTACAAAGTTGAGAGTTGCACTTCAACCTCTGATAAATTTCTCTGACAGATTGTCTAGGCCACAAGGCATGCCTAGACAGATCCCTGCAGCCACAGCAGGTCCTACAACCTCAACCATCACAACCACTGGTATAGGTGCTAGTGGATCGGCTGGAGCTGGAAGCTCAACAGACCGATCACTAGAAAACATTATTGCCCCACACATGGAAGAAATATATAAAGCCAGGCGAGCAGATTACAATTTGATGATCAAGATAAATGAATTTGCTCGAGATAATGGTGAATGGACCGTTGAGACAATCAAGCTATTTGGATTTCAAAATCCAAATGTACTTAACAGACTTCCTCTTCGGAGTTTTGCAATTGTTGACTCCGAAGACATCCAGCTTGACATTCCATTCAATCCGAAGACCTTCGCTTTCCTTCAATTCGTCTCTTCGGTGCCAGAGGATCATAAAGCAACTTTTTGGACGAATAAAATAAACTTTCATGCCAAATACATTCAAAGGCAAAGCTATGTTTGGAGCCTAAACAAGATAAAGAAAATCATTTCAATTAAAGAAGCTGATGTCTATTTGGGCTTCAGAAATTATGAATTTCTTGTTCTAAGGGGGGCAGACGAAGTTGAATCCAGGTTTTCAATTGCATATTTCCCAATCATGAATCCTATGGACTTCATCCAGATTCTTGATCTTCTACGAAGCGGGGGTGCTGCTCATGCTGAAATGTCTTCCTTTGCTATCAAAAATCACATACTGGCTTCCTCAACAATTATCTTCTCCGGTTTGCAAAGCATGACCTGGAGCTATGTTCCTACTACAGACAACCTTTGAACACTCCTCCTGTTGTAGTTCGGAACATAGCAAGATTCAAGAATGGAGAAATCTTGGACGAACCATATGGCGTAGTCTTCAAAGGACTTTGAAATGAAACCGAAGTCACAATTAAGTTCTTTGATATAGACTACATTGGCCTCCATCCCTCCTCCTTCATCACATGGATGATTTCTCATGTGAACGCCTGCCATGCAAATACCACTGAGAAAAAGAAGAAGTTCATAGATCATATGAACTGGTATCTTGCAGTGAGAAAGACTCTGAAGCGGGCATACAAGAGAAACTTTCGAGTATAGGCTTCGGATGCACTTCACACAAAGGGGGAGATTGTTGAGATATTTTGTGTTGAAGTGCTGATACATCCGAAGTCCTACCCACAAGAAACCCCGAAGTGAATAAACAAGAGGAGACACCGAAGTCTAAAGACTCCGAAGTGCTATGCATAAAAGATCCGAAGACTTCACAGCCTGTCCTCTTGTCTTTTGTGTGCACGCGTATAGTACAATACGTGTTGCATGAATCTTCTATCCTATTGGCTAGTACACTGATAGGATATTCTCTGTAAAAGGTGTACTATTGGTATCACTGATTCAGTATAAATATCAGTGATACCATACCGTGTCAAATGAGAGATTACAAGATTAGCTTACGAGAATTGTATATCTCCAAGATAGAAAACCCAATTGTAAAACCAAGTTCTAATCAAATCATTCGGCACATGTTATTCATATCTTATTGTTTAATTAAGCTCTGTTGCATTATCATTGTATGATTGATTGTCTAATTGATTCCATATCTATATTAGTTCATCTAATCTCTTATTTCAACACCCAACAGGAGGGATCCGAAGGCACTATTTCGTCAGTTTTTCAGTGGGAATCAATATTTTGGTTAGTAATTTAGTTTTTCTCTTGTTTTATCAACTCGGTATCGAGGTATTCCGCAATCGGGATTTCCATCGATTACTCGATGTTCGTTTAGATTTGTAGTTTCTGATTTCAGTAGTAAATAGTTGGTTGTTTAGATCTGATTTGAGTGTTTGGATATTGATTTGATGTTTGATTTGGATTTATAAAAATAATCATTCGGTTTGATGTTATTTTGCATTATTGATGTTTGGATGTGTTTGATTGTATTGGATTGATTGTTTGCTTCTGAATTCTGAATTTAGTTTCTGATTTCAGTAAGGAACTTTAGTCTAGGATTTGATTTGGGTTAGTTTAGTTCATGCTGGAGTTAGGTTTTGCCATTGGTCTTGGAATCGTGTTTTTAGTTAGTTTTTGGAAAAGTAGAAACAATACCGCTGACTGTAGCTGTGACACTATAGTTGGTAATCTGTCGTCTTATCCTAACCACGTAACTCCTGCGGATCGACCCTGACTACCACTGTGCTAAGTGAGAGTGAGGTTATTTTACTATTTTTGACCGCACGACGACCGCTGCGATGTCAAATTTTGGCGTCGTTGCCGGGGAGTTGTGCGCTTAGGATAGACGATCAGTAGGATTGTTTCTTTTGATGTTTGATTTTAGTTTTTTAATCTTTGGTATGTGTACGTCCTCATAATGGGCGATTACATATACCCGGATCAGTATTATGAGTATTATGAAAATCCGGCCGACACCTATTACGAGGATGATTACTACAATGGATCATTCGATGACAATGGATGGCAGACCGAGGAGTCATCTCAACCTGAAATTTCTGCAACTTTGGCCCGACTTTGGGTACTCATGTATAACACTCACCAAGAGCAGAAGGACCAGGCTGATGCTCTTGTAAGATTGCAAGCTTCTTTAGATCAGTTAGAGGAAAGTTGGAAATCTTCACCACCTTCGCCAGAACCGGAGGCGAGTGATTTGTATACCAATGATAATGTGTGTAAACTTGCATCACCTGAATATGTGATAGAAGGGCATGCACCGTGGGAAAGTCAAGAGACCACTGAGAGGGTCGAAAATGTTGTTGAGGAAGAGGTTGTAGGTGACAATGCTACCTCTAACTCAACAGCTTTTGATGTTTTTAATATTTTTGAAAATGTTGATAATGTCGAGCTGGTGATGAGTGAATTCATACCATCACCAGAAAATTTGGTTGATGAGGATGTTGAGGAGGAGGCTGTAAGTGACAGTACAGACCCCAGCCCAACAATTCCTGAAATTTTTGAGAATTTTGAGAAATTTGAAAGTAAGGATCTGGTGATGGGTGACTTTATACCACCACCAGATCAAACTAGTCGCTCACTCTTGGTACCGATCCACCTGTTGGACGATGATCAAGAAGATGATGCCGACGAGTTGGTCTTTGAAAACAATAAACATGATTTTATCGCCACTCATGATCCATTCATGAATGGAAAATTAGATGTGATCAATACCATCGATGAGGATATATGGAAGCATCCCGATATGTTGCCTTCCGATCCCATTCAATTGGAAAACCTTTATTGGTACTGCAAACCAAAATTGCAAACTGAAGATAGCACGCGAGACGCAAGCAAAATGAAATCTGCAAAACAATTACTGGGAGAGGCACTGGGCGCGCTCCACGTTAAGCCGGTGATGTTGAAGAGACACCGAAGGAAGGACCGAGCTTGGAGGTTTAAAGCAACTTCTAAGCATTCACGCGAATTGATCAGAAAACGACAACCGGGTAGCAGCAGAGGAAACGGGAAACCATTTGACCCGGGGAAATCGGAGTATGGAATCAGCGAGGGGATGGTGGCGACTGAAATTCAGTGGAGTCAAACGGCGTATGATCCACCATAGCCACGAAAAGATGGTCGAGCTAAAAGACCAAACAAAGAAGCGCTTTCGGGAGGCAACCCGGCATTTCGATAAGTATCTTCTTTTTAATTCTTGTTATTAATTCTTAGTTTCTATTTTTGTCAAAATATCACTTGGAAAATTTTTCAAAATGACATGGCATGGCCCGAGTGTGGGGTGGTCGAACGGGATTTTAAAATAAATGAAAAACGAAAAAATTGGAAAAATCAAAGATAGAGTCGCAATCTTAAAAGATAGAGGCGCTATCTTTGGGTGAATCGTGAATTGCTTTTTATCTCTCAATACCGCCGCTATTTTCAAAACACCCCTCCCCCTCCTTCGCGTCTGCCGACTTCGAACACGCACACACAGCCCAAATCCGACACTTTTTCGAGCAATTCTTCCAGCCAAAACTCGATTCAAGGTCCTACGGTACGCATCTAACCTCTCTCTACTGTTCTTATCGTGAATCAAGTGCAAGATCAAAGTTTTTTTTGCCGATTTTGGGGTTCGGGTATCGCACCCTTTAACCTCCAATTCAAGAAGTTCTGGTTTGTTTTTCGTCAATCTAGAACATAGGGTTTGTTAGTCGCACCTGTAGCTACACATTGGTATATTCAATTTGACAAAAACATGTAAAAATCAGGAATTTGTGAATTAGGCTCGGTTTTAGGGTTCTTCGGGTTGTTACCCGATTTGATGGACTTGTAGCTTGATTTGCTTGAAATTGACAGAGGGCTTTTGTTAATCATTAGTTTAGGATGCTATTGGTGTGTTTAATTTGATAAAAACAGATTGGAATCGAAAATCAAGAAATCTAGGGTTCATAATTGGGGGTTTTTGACCCAAATGAGAAATTAGGGCAATTTTAGCTTGTTTTTCTAAAACGTTTTTCTAAAATTAAACTTAGGGCTTTTACTAGTCACTAGTTTAGGAACATATTGGTATGATCAATTTAAAAAACGGACCAAAATGGAAAAATCGAAAAATTTGGGGCTGCATTCGTCAGCAGCAAAACAGATCTTTTGATTAGTGTTGCTATTGATGTCAGGGACCAATTTTGCAACTATTTCTCATACTTGTGCACTTGGGTTCTTGATTAATTTTTGCAGATGGCTCGACGACGACGACCACAAAGGAACCGCGCTCCCGTCCCACTGACTGATTTGTCACGGCATGCATTCCTGCAGTTTCCAGAGGACGACCCCGCTAGTTCGGGTTATCGGGAACGATTAGCGATCGTGTCTGCCAGAGAGATAGAGGTAGCACCCACTCTGGACCGGGATTTTTGATGGCTTGTGGACTACAGGCCCGATTGGCGCCGCATTTGGTTCGTACATGGACCAGTGATGACCGCACGCACAGCTTCACGTGCGGAGGATGGGACCGACTGATACCTGTTGGAGAGACGATCTATAAAGAGCTCACTCTAGAGTTCTATTCGACGTGTACCTTCGGTCCTATGCACCAGGATCTGCTACATCATAGGTTATACTTCAGACTTGGCGGAGTTCACCGAGAGTGCTCGGTCGGGGTGTTGGCGCAGCGTACGAACGTATACACACACGAGAGGAGATGGCCAGCCCTCATTTCATTCCATTCCTGGCTGCATGCTACACTCACTTACCTGATGGAGTCTCTCACGCATCCGTCTGGGCTGCCGTTAGCACTTGTGATTACGATCCTGCGGAGAACCGCGAGAGCAGGATCCGTTCCCCAGTGCACCGCCTGCTTCATCGGATCGTGGCCCTCACTGTTGCTCACCGCAGGGGCGGTGAAAAGATACCAGCAACCGACATGTTTCCTCTGTGGGATATCATCAACCCCACCCAGTTTGTACATCTTCCACGCTTGTTGGCGGACTTCATGGTCAACAAAGGGAAGGGGACGCGAGGAGCCAGACCACTGGCCGGGGGCATTATATTACCAGATTGGCTGAGTCATACGAGATTTTGACGGCTGATGTGAGGGGATTATTGACCTCATATCGGCCAAGGTCGATGGGGGCCGCCTTTCTGGTGACGATGGATATAGTTACACTTGTCGAAGATCTTTACTACATAGCAGCAGATAGAGCAGCGGATGTACCCTAGCAGATGGAGGCTGAGATGGATGGAGTCGAGGCACCAGTGATACAGCCGGAGGATCGCGCCCCACGAGGACAGAGACGGAGCCGAGAGTCGTCACAAGCTCAGAGGGACCAGGATTCAGAGTCCTTGGATGTCCAGGCCACACTCAGGTCCTTGATGGCTGGACAAGCAGAGATTCGAGCCGACATACAGCGTTTGGAGCGCATCATCTTGAGACATTTTGGGGCAGAGACTAGTGGATATCACGAGGCAGGAGCATCTGGGACTCATCATGATTCTGGTTGATATTTTCTTGTACCTTTTTATTTTCTTCTTTTTAGTTTTCTGTTTTAATTTTTATGTCTGTAATTAAACTTAACATCGTTGCATGAGTTGATATTTTTGTTAGTAGATTACTATTATCTGCCAAACTGTGATTGTTGTATCAACTGAGGGAGTTGCACAACGCAAGTGTGGGGTCACCATACCCCTACACTCGTGTTATGCCGACGTGTTTACTGCTGCGTCCCGACTCCCGGATTTCATTGTGAATGACGTGAACAATCAACTCTGCTACAAACGGTCCCGACAATCGAGCAATTCGTCGTTCCAAAAAGGGGTAACTCTTTCTCCCTTGCTTTGAAATTATTTATGTACAACGGGGACGTTGTACGGTTTTAAGTGTGGGGTGTGGACGGTCGAAAGAGTGTGTTTTTGAAATTTTTGCGGGAAATGAGTCAATTTTCAAATTTTTAGCAATTTTTCAAAATTTTTATTAGATTGTAATTTTGAAACGAATAATTTGTGAATATTACAGCACTGGTATTTTTCAAGAAATACTATTTAGTGGTTAGCATGCTATTTGTTTAGTCAAATAAGTTGAGTTCTAGAAGTTAGAAGATTGGTGTGTTTTAGGATTGGAATTTAGGAAAGGACTGTCAATCAGTGGCCTTTGACGTTCGAGCCGGTAAGTCTAAAAAGGGTGGGCCTTACGCACCTTGCCACCTATGATCGTCTGGTCTAGGATGGTATTTCCGAAAGCTCGCTACACGGACAACATCGAAAGTCATGGACAGTTCTTTTAAGGCCTTTAGAATCTAAATGAGTATGTACACTTCATTGTGGACAGAAAATTTGTAATCAAGGGTTCTCTAGAAAGCCATGAATTCCAAAGAACATTCCGATTATGTTTTCATGAACTTTTTCACTCTAACTCTTAGGACAATACGCTTTGAAATTAAACGCATTCAAAAATTGTTTGAGTCTTAATTGGAATTTGTTAAAAACTCTCTTGCTTGGGGACAAGCAATGCACAAGTGTGGGGTGTTTGACAACGCCTAGTAATATCAAGTATTTTAGGCGTTGTTTAGTCGTGCCTTAGTTAATTTATCATTATTAATTGGCTAATATCACTTACTTTTGTGCCAAAGTGCTTGGAAATGTTTTTAGTGTAAATGCAGGGGTTTTAGTGCAATTCTGGAGAAGTTGTGGAGCAAAAAAAAAAAGGCAAAAAATCGGATCTGGCGGAAATAGAGGCGAGAGATAGTGCCGCTATCGACAATAGAGCCGCTATTTCTTGAGATAGCGCCGCTATCTCGCGACCGGATAAAATCTCCGTTTTTGAATTTTAAATTCCGAGATTGCGGGATAAGGCAACACGCGCGTCGCGGATTTAGCTTAGGCACGACGCGGAAACCCTAATTTCGCACAACAATAAATACCGGAGTCCCATCCGACTTTTCACTCATCCCGGGACGCGTAGGAGGGATCCGAAGGCACTATTTCGTCAGTTTTTCAGTGGGAATCAATATTTTGGTTAGTAATTTAGTTTTTCTCTTGTTTTATCAACTCGGTATCGAGGTATTCCGCAATTGGGATTTCCATCGATTACTCGATATTCATTTAGATTTGTAGTTTCTGATTTCAGTAGTAAATAGTTGGTAGTTTAGATCTGATTTGAGTGTTTGGATATTGATTTGATGTTTGATTTGGATTTATAAAAATAATCATTCGGTTTGATGTTATTTTGCATTATTGATGTTTAGATGTGTTTGATTGTATTAGATTGATTGTTTGCTTCTGAATTCTGAATTTAGTTTCTGATTTCAGTAAGGAACTTTAGTCTAGGATTTGATTTGGGTTAGTTTAGTTCATACTTGAGTTAGGTTTTGCCATTGGTCTTGGAATCGTGTTTTTAGTTAGTTTTTTGGAAAAGTAGAAACAATACTGCTGACTGTAGCTGTGACAATACAGTTGGTAATCTGTCGTCTTATCCTAACCACGTAACTACTGCGGATCGACCCTGACTACCACTGTGCAAAGTGAGAGTGAGGTTATTTTACTATTTTTGACCCCATGACGACCGCTGCGATGTCAGACTGCACTCCCTGGGGACTCCCCCCAATCGAAAACGGACTAGCCTGGATCGGGCCTCCGGTGAAGCTGGTGCATAACGGACCGTGGAGAGAAACTCCAGAAGAAGCTCGGTGTAAACTACATCGTCCTGGTTGGCCAGAAGCCTGTCCCAACCATGACATGTAAATGTGGCATCCCCATCGACCCAAGTACGGTGAAGGAAGGGCTCGATCTCAGCCCAGCCTGTCTCAAAATATCCCGGTCCAAAATGGTCGCCTCCAAAACCCGACGACCAGTAAGTGCATCCCTCCTCTGAATATACTCGATCGAACTTTCCAGTTCAGCTGGGAACTGGAGAAAGGGGTGGTCAAGCCTGAAAGACATCTGCACAAAACAGCCACAAAATTTTGCAAAATAAGTCCTTCTCTTCCCCGCCGAACCGTGGCGCGGCCCAAGAACCAGAGCGCGGCGCGATGAGGGTCTGCTGCGAAATCCAATTCCAATCTCATTGATTTTCACCTGTTAACTCGATCTAAACACACTACAAGGTAGCCTAAGCACCGACCTGCCCTTCTAGGGTGATCATTGGGCAAACAAAACACCCTACGAGCTAGCATTGTCGATTTCTATGTTTTTCAGTTTTTGGAGAAATCAACCAAATTCACTGCCAAATTGCTAGTTCTAACAAGTAAAAACTAGTTAGAATGACATACCTCGGTAGTGGGAGGAAAATGAACGAAACAAATGCGAGAAAAACGTCAGATGATCGGAGCTCTGAGGCGCGGCGTGGGTTTATGTGTGTGAATAATGAATGCGACGTACCTTTTTAAAGAAGGAAAACGACTGATCGATTCCCGTGTCGTGGGAAAGGCGTGACCACGGCGCGCGTGCTCCCAAATCAACCCCTGCGCATCCGGTTGGTTTACGATCCTGCGGTGCGTAAAACACATGACCGCGGCGCGGTCCTCAAAAATGAAAGGTTTTCTGCAAACCATGAACTAAATAACCTAAGTTCACATGCAACCTATAAGGATCTATGTTTTCTTCTAATTGAACATATAACAAAAACCTAGAGGCCAATAAAAGAAACTAAAGATCAAATAGAAAAACCAACCTTAATTTTCTTGAAGCTAAGCAGCAAAAATATCCTGCCTCAAATGAAAGTCACACCCAAGCTAGAGGAGAGGAGAAATCGAAAATCCAGAGAGAGATATGAAAGTGGCGAAATTTAATGATGCCTAGGAACCCCTATTTATAGTTTCCAAATGGCCAGTTGATAAACCTTAGAGATAAACCTTTTTGAATTCAAATAAGATAAACATTTTATCTTATAATTCAAACTCCTATTTATCCTCTATATATCAATTTCGAAATTATATATATCCATATATATATTTCGAAATCCACTGGTCACTCCACACTGCCACTTACTCAACTATTGAATAATTACAGTTTTAGTCCCTGCACCTTTAATTAATTAATTTAATCCCCAAATTAAATCCAATTAATTCTGGATTAATTCCTAATTAATTAATATAGTTTCTAATTAATATATTATGACTTTAATATATTAATAAACCATATATTTAATTCTTGTTGATTTATTAATCCCATAATAAATCAACCTTTCTCTCTACCGAATTTTCTACCAAACCTCCAGCCATGAGGGCAACCCAAATGGACTGTGCTTCTATTAATTAGGCAAATACTAATTATTAGTCATGGCTTAGACACCTAATCCAACAGTCTCCCACTTGGATAAGTCTATGACTATAATTACCAATTTAGCCTCTAATTAACCAGCACTTGTAGCTTCCTAGAAACCAATGCCAAACTCTGATCTAATCAGTCCTGTCCATAGATAAGTGATCTGATGATCCTCTGTCCAACAAGATATTTTCAGACTCAAGACATGGATAAAATCAATCCGGTCTGATTCAATGTTCCTCGATTTCCGATTTGCATATGACTCTTAGACTACCAATTTAGTCCCGGTTGGCCAACCATTTTAGTCAACTTCAAAATCATCGAGAGGCCTACAGATATCTGTTCCCCTGTTAGGGTCAAGGGACGAATAAACTTTGACTCATATACTTATGTCTTTTACCAGACAAATCACTCACAACAATACGTTTTATAACACCGAGTTACCGATGCGTTTTCATATTATCAATGAATGACCGTCTAGTAAATCATAACTCATATGTCTTAGCTTAAAGATCAAAAGATATTATCGTCTCAATATTGCTCGTGATGTATTCCATGAAGCAATCCATTGAGCGCGGGTTTATCCAATACTCAAATCCCCATTTCCAAGTGCTCACGAATGGTGCAGCAATCCAATTGCAATGTCTAACTCCTTAGACAATCTATTACCAATTCATGACAGCCTTACTTCATACTTACTTCCTAAAAGTATGAGCGACTGTGGATATTTGAATAATCCAATTATTCAGGAAGTAAAACATGCAAAATGAAACACAATGATATATTATTGACAAAATTAGTAAACCATTACTCATTAATAAATCTCTATTATTAAATCACAAAAGTCAAATACAATAACATTGTTACAAGTTTCAAAAACTATCTAATTACAAAAACTTATATCATCTCTTAATCCAATGCTCCTAGCATGCTGATTATGCTTAATCCAACTCAGAGCCTTTGTCAAGAGATCTGCGGGATTATCTTCCGATGATACCCTCTTTACAAGGAGGTGACCTTCTTCTACCCTATGTCTGATATAGTGGTACTTTCTGTCGATATGTCTGGACTTTCCATGATCTCGCGGTTCCTTTGTCAAGGCAACCGCACCTTCGTTATCGCAGAATAGTTCCAAGGGCTCCTGAATACTCGGGACTACTCCAAGGTCACCGATAAAGTTCTTCAGCCAAGCCGCTTCCTTTGACGCTTCACTTGCTGCTATGTACTCTGATTCGCACGTAGAATCAGCCACTGTCTCTTGCTTGGAACTTTTCCAAGTAACTGCTCCACCGTTCAAAAGGAATACCCAGCCCGACTGAGACCGACCACTGTCTCTATCTGTCTAAAAGCTGGCATCTGTATATCCTTCAACTCTCAAGGTATCACTGCCACCGAGGACTAACACCATGTTCTTTGTCCTTCGCAGATACTTGAGTATATTTTTCACAGCTATCCAATGCGCCCTTCCAGGGTTACCCTGGTACCAACAGACCATGCTCAAAGCAAAGGCCACGTCAGGGCGAGTACACGTCATAAAGTACATGATCGATGCTACAGCCGAAGCATAAGGTACCCGACTCATTTCAGCTATTTCTTCGTCTGTACTCGGACTTTGAGTCTTACTCAATTTTGCATTACTTTGGATAGGCAGCTCTCCCTTCTTGGAATTTTCCATACTAAACCTTTTCAGTACCTTTTCCAAGTATGTACCCTGACTAAGTCCAATTAGTCTCTTTTTCCTATCTCTCAATATTCTTATCCCGAGAATATAGGCAGCCTCTCCTAGGTCCTTCATGGCGAAACATTTCCCAAGCCAGGCCTTGACATCTTGCAAGGTTGGAATATCGTTTCCCATAAGCAGTATGTCATCGACATACAGCACCAGAAAGGTGACTATACTCCCACTAGCCTTGACATATACGCAGGACTCATCCTCGCTCCTAGAGAAGCCAAACTCTTTGACTTTCTCATGGAAACAAAGATTCCAGCTACGAGAAGCTTGCTTCAATCCGTAGATCGATCTCTCAAGCTTACACACCTTATTAGGATACTTTGCATCGACAAAACCCTCTGGCTGATTCATGTAAACATCATTAGTCAACTTCCCATTAAGGAAAGCGGTTTTGACGTCCATCTGCCAAATTTCATAGTCATGAAATGCAGCTAAGGCCAGCATAATCCTAATAGACTTTATCTTGGCTACTGGTGAGAAGGTCTCGTCATAGTCAACCCCTGGGGTTTGAGTAAAGCCCTTCGCAACCAGTCTTGCCTTGAAAGTGTGTACCTTTCCGTCCATGTCGGTCTTCTTCTTGAAGATCCATTTGCACCCGACTGTCTTTCGACCCGGTACGTTGTCAACCAAGTTCCAAACTTGATTGTCATACATGGACTTGATCTCGCTATCCATGGCCTCTTTCCACTTGGCAGACTCAGGGCCCGCCATTGCTTCCTGGTAGTTAGCTGGTTCATCCAAATTTATCAGTGTCCTATCACTGACAAACGTGTCCCCATCCGAAGTTATATGGAACCCATAAAACTCGGGTGGCATGCTAACCCTACCGGAACGCCTAAGAGGTAAGGATACATCTGTCGGACCAACAGGAACTTCTTCCTCATGTTGGTTGCTAGTTTCTCCTAAGGTTGCGTCATCTGATGACTCTTGAATTTCTTCCAGATCAATGGTACTCCCACTGTCCTCTTTGAATATGAGCTCTCTCTCTCTCTCGAAAGACCGCTCGTCTAGCTACAAAGACCACGTCCTCGCTCGGTCTGTAGAATAGATATCCAAAGGACTGTTTGGGATAACCAAGGAAGAAACACCTTTCGCTTCTTTCTGCGAGTTTGTCTTGAGTCTCTCGTCTAACGAAAGCCTCACAACCCCAGACTTTGATATGTGCCAACGAGGGAACTTTCCCCGTCTACATTTCATGAGGTGTTTTAGCAACCTTTTTAGTAGGGACAAGATTGAGGATGTGGGCGGCAGTCTCTAAGGCATACCCCCAGCAGTGAATGGGAAGTGAAGCTCGACTCATCATGGAACGAACCATGTCCAACAGGGTTCGGTTGCGCCTCTCTGCAACACCGTTCAACTGTGGTGTCCTGGGAGGTGTCAACTGCGAAACTATTCCGCATTCCTTTAGATAGTCTAGGAACTCGATACTTAGATACTCTCCGCCTCTGTCGGACCTGAGCATCTTTATCTTCCTGCCTAATTGATTTTCTACCTCGTTTTTAAACTCTTTGAACTTTTCAAAGGTGTCCGACTTGTGCTTGATCAAGTAGATATAACCGTATCTACTAAAATCGTCGGTAAAGGTCACGTAGAACCGCGTGCCATCCTTTGTGGTTGATCTGAATGGACCACACACATCCGTGTGAATGATGTCCAGCAGACCCTCACCTCTTTCAAAAGACCCTTTGAAAGGTGATTTAGTCATCTTGCCCAACAGACAAGATTCGCATACATCATCCGACCTGAGGTCGAATGATTCCAACACTCCATCCTTTTGGAGTTGGGCGATGCGTTTATTGCTGATGTGCCCGAGCCGACTATGCCACAGACATGCTTTCTCTACACCACTAGTAGAATCAATATAATTTACACTATGTCCTAAATTGTCAACACATTCAACAGTTTCATACACACCATCACAAGGATAAGCAGTAAAAATCAAAATACCATTTATGAAAACAGAAATAGAACCAATTTTATTATCAAAAGAAAATTGAAATCCTTGCCTGAACAATGCGTGAAATGAAATAATGTTTCTTGCCATTTCTGGCGAATAGCAACAATTAAATAATTCTAAGCTAACATCACTACTAAGCACTAAACTGTAAACGCCGATCTTGGTAACAGGGGACGATCTCCTATTGCCCATGATCAAGTTCAGTCTACCGTGCTCCACCTCCCTGCTTTCCTTTAGGCCCTGCATATCAGAACAAATGTGATAACCACATCCTGTATCAAGGACCCAAGAATTAGAAGATGGTGAGTTTTTAGAGATAGTGTATATACCTGCTGTCGATGGCTTTACTTTCCCATCCTTGACATCCTGCAAGTATTTGGGACAGCTTCTCTTCCAATGGCCCTTCTCTTTGCAGTAAAAACAGTTGGCTTCATCGGGGTTGGCTACACAAGGAATGTGGGAAGTCTTGGTTCTCGATCCATTACTGGATGACCCGACCTGAGCCTTTTCCCTCCAATTTTGCTTAGGAGGGCCCTTCCTTTTCTTTCCTTTGCCACTTCCAATGGCTAAGACGGGCTGATTAACCGAGGGTACACTTTTACCCTTCATCCCGTCCTCAGCAACTCGAAGCTTGCGATGCAACTCTGTCAGGTTAGCCTGATTGTTGTTCAAATGATAAGCCAGCCTGAACTGGTCATAAGAACTCGGTAGGGAGTTAAGCACTATGTCAACGGCCAACTCCTCCGGTACAGGCATCGCAAGCTTTCTAAGCCGCTCCACGTAACCTTGCATTCTTTGCACATGGGCGCAGATGGACTCTCCATCTTTAGGTTTGCTGTTCGTGAAGTCCTTGACCACTTCGCACCTTTCGATGCGCTCTTGCTTACGGAACTTTTCCGCAAGCTCACGGTGCATCTCATAGGGCCAGTAGTCTTCGTATATTCTCTGCAATTCGGGGTTCATTGTGGCGATCATGATGCAGGCCACTTTGGTCGCATCATCAGAATGTTTTTGGTACGAGGCAATTTCCTCGGGAGTAGCAGTTTCAGGGTCAACATCGACAAGCTCAGTCTCGAGAACATACTCTTTGTTCTCGTACCTCAGAGCCATCTTGATGTTTCTAATCCAGTCATTGTAGTTTGTCCCATTCAATTGAACCTTGGAACACAGTGAGAGGATAGAGGGAACACTAGAGTTTGATTGGGGAGCGGATTGATCAGCAGAAGACATCTATAAAAGAAGGTAAGTTTAATTAGATACTTGTCGGTCCTTATAATAACCCAATATAAAATAAGGCTAGGATCCAACTATAACAATTTGCAACATAGAAGAGGGATGCCGTAATCTATAAGCAAATTTTATAAAGGTAGGCGAATGACGATTCAGCCAATTCCACCGCGGAAAAATAATCTTATTATAAATGGAATTCCTAGTTTCTTTTGAGATATATTGAACTGTTCAATATCATGTTTAATCTCATATATGCCCCACCGTTTGTGACTGGGATGCCGAGGATCACAAACCGGGTGTGAATAACCATGCAAATTAGCTTGGTGCTCTCGGGATCTATTATCATCTCAAATTGATGTGCTGGTAAACCACACACGCTCCATCAACAATGATAACACCCGAGACACCCATTGCCACTCTTTATGAACCCCCATTGGTGTGCCGGTAAACCACACACGCTCCACCAACGTTTCATAAAATGCAATGTGCAATTTCATGGGTTAGCATCAAATTCACATTTTTCCTAAAGTAACTAGATTGGGATTTTGTGTAAAGGTTCTAGTACTTTGATCATTATACTTTTAATGATTAAGCGGTTCTGTCAAACCCGTTCGGCTAACGACCCTCCACTGATCAGGCGAGCGGTGGGTGAGAGTGTTCACCCATTAGACTACCATTTTATAGGCAGTCTCCTTATACCCACTTTATAGACCAGCTTCGTGAATGAGGCCTACTATTGATTTGACTAACCAAATTTATCTCATATATATAATATTAACTTTTAATAACATATATAAGATGTATTTTAAAACCCTTTAAAATATTCAAGGTTTATCTTTTAATTTTACCAAATTTAACAATTAAATTTTAAATTAAATTAAACCTTAAATTTCGATTTAATCAATTTTAATTACCAATTAATTAAATTAATTAAATCTAAATATTTTAAACATTTTAAAATAATTTTCTGGATTTTTCTATTAATTTTCGCAATTTTTAAATTAATTAAATCCTTTTGAATTATCTTTTAATTAACAATTAATTAAATTAATTCAAATGAAGATAGGTTTATCCAAATTAATCAAATTAATTAAAACCTATCCTAAACCCCCTAAAAATCTATTTCAAATAATGGGGTTTAAGGTTATCCATTTAATTAACAAATAAAGTTACCAAAAATAGAAAACCTTCTAAAACCCTAATTCCAGATTTCGAAATTTAGCAAGGGGGGGGGGATTAGGGTTTCCAAAACCCTAATCCTATAAATCGATTTTGATATATATTAGGGTTTATAGGCTTTAAACCCTAAAACAGTTATAGCAATTCAACAAGAAAACAATACAGGCTCCGATACCACTGAAAGGTTTTCTACAAACCATGAACTAAATAACCTAAGTTCACATGCAACCTATAAGGATCTATGTTTTCTTCTAATTGAACATATAACAAAAACCTAGAGGCCAATAAAAGAAACTAAAGATCAAATAGAAAAACCAACCTTAATTTTCTTGAAGCTAAGCAGCAAAAATATCCTGCCTCAAATGAAAGTCACACCCAAGCTAGAGGAGAGGAGAAATCGAAAATCCAGAGAGAGATATGAAAGTGGCGAAATTTAATGATGCCTGGGAACCCCTATTTATAGTTTCCAAATGGCCAGTTGATAAACCTTAGAGATAAACCTTTTTGAATTCAAATAAGATAAACCTTTTATCTTATAATTCAAACTCCTATTTATCCTCTATATATCAATTTCGAAATTATATATATCCATATATATATATTTCAAAATCCACTGGTCACTCCACACTGCCACTTACTCAACTATTGAATAATTACAGTTTTAGTCCCTGCACCTTTAATTAATTAATTTAATCCCCAAATTAAATCCAATTAATTCTGGATTAATTCCTAATTAATTAATATAGTTTTAATTAATATATTATGACTTTAATATATTAATAAACCATATATTTAATTCTTGTTGATTTATTAATCCCATAATAAATCAACCTTTCTCTCTACCGAATTTTCTACCAAACCTCCAGCCATGAGGGCAACCCAAATGGACTGTGCTTCTATTAATTAGGCAAATACTAATTATTAGTCATGGCTTAGACACCTAATCCAACAAAAAAATCAAATTTCCTTCATGACAACCCCACACTTGCCTTGGACCAATAACACTTGCAATGACGATGATAGAATCTTCCTAATTACTCCTACGAAATACAGTACCTAACCTATGAAGATGGGTTGCCTCCCAACAAGCGCTAAGTTTAACGTCTTCAGCCAGATGGATTATTC
This sequence comes from Cichorium intybus, assembly GCA_023525715.1. NCBI lineage: Eukaryota > Viridiplantae > Streptophyta > Magnoliopsida > Asterales > Asteraceae > Cichorium > Cichorium intybus. The sequence goes on along the minus strand of CM042010.1, from coordinate 45,288,500 downwards.
TGCTCCTACTCTTCTCGGTTTTCTGGTGGCATCATCTTATGGTTTGGTGTGAAATTGTGGACCATCATTGACAATAATGAAGTGAATTGAGTCATCCTATCACTAATCTGACTAATCCATTGCTGTTGTGCTTCCAGAAGTTGAAAGACCTTCGCTTCCCTATCCCTTGCATCCTTTGCATGTTGCTGATGTCTTTTCTCCAGCATTTCCATCATATCCAGCAGCTGCTCCTTGTTAATGGTGGACAACGGATGCTCTTTTGTTCCCTTCAAAATTCCTTCTTTTCCGCCTTCTCCTGTTCGGGTCCATATTTTTCCTTTGTCTCTGATTCCTGGTTCCATCAGCATACGGCTGCTCCAATACTTGTCATCGTCCCCTTAAGGTAGAGATATGGGACTCCCAAACATATTTAGCCTTCGTTTCCTTGATCCAAAGAAGATATCTAAGTCTCCTATTCTGCAATCAATAACAGCGCCGGCTGTAGCCAAAAATAGACGTCCTAATATCAGCGCAGGCGCGTCTTCCTGACTCTCGTATTCCATAACCAAGAAGTCCACAGGGTAGAAGAAATCCCCAACTTTCACTATGACATTGGTCAACTTACCTCGGGATACCTTGGTTAACTGATCAGCCAGCTGTAATACCGTCTTTGCTGGCTCTAACTCTTCATTCTTGTATTTATCGTACAAGTATCTCGGTAGTACATTCACGCTTGCCCCAAAATCCAGCAAGGTATTCCTAATGACCACATCTCCTACCGTGGTAGTAATCAGTGGCGATCCAGGATCCCTCTCCTTCTTAGGCAGCTTTCCCAACAGTGCCTTACTGGCTTTGATTGTCAATCTCACAGTGTCAGGTGTGGGAGTCTTGCTTTTTCCATTTTTCTCACACATCTCGTGAAGAATTCTTGTATCCTCAGGAGCGTTCTTGAGCTCTTCCCACAAGGGTTGGTTCATTGACGGTCCAGTTGATTTGTTTGGCACTTCCTACTTTTTCTTTTCCTTCTTATCCTTCTTCCTTTGTTTAATTCCAGCTATTATTGGCTGCTCTTCTTCTTGGACTTCCTTGTCCTCTTGAGGTTCCTGCTCATCCTGAATTTTCTTTTCTGCCTTTTCAACTTCAACATCTTTTCGGCTTTTGTTTTCATCCTTATCTTGACTCTTAATTTTACTTTCATAACCTAGCAAATCTTCCATGGTCACCTTTCTCCATTCTGACTCAACAGCCTTGACATGTTCCTTTCCTGCTCGCTGAGTATGGTTCGGGTTGATTTCTATGGTGCTAGGCAGCTTACCATTATCTCTTTTCCGTTGATCCTCAGCCAGCTGAGCGATCTGCCTCTCTATGTTGGTTATAGCCTTGGCGTTAGCTTGAGACTGTTGCTGCGTTGTGTTGAACATGTCGTATATCTTTGCAGTCAGATCTTCTTGAGTTCCTGAGGCGTTGTTATTGCTGGCATTAGTCGGCCCCCTGTTGTTGTTGTTGTTGTTGTTGTTGTTGTTGTTGCCACTCCCGCTGGCATTGCTATTATTATTTGCCGGTTGATATTGCCTGGGCTGATTAGATGATTGGCCCTGATAATTGTTCTGCCTTTGATTGTTGAAATTTTGCTGACCCTGATTGTATGGTCTGTAAGGTCGTCCATTATTATATTGACCTTGACCTTGACCATATATCTGATTTACCTCTTGTGTCCTTTGTCCTCCTTGGCTTCCTTGTTGCTGAATCTGAGGTCCGTTCTGTAGAGTAGACATCAGTCTATCAAACTTTTTGTTTAACTCGCTTATTTCCGTTTTTACCTCTTTCCTCCAGTCTGCATCAGCTCCCACTGTTGCAGCTGTATCTACCGTCTTTCTAGTAGAGAAATTCGCCTTGGATCCATTGCTCAACTACTCCAAAAATCGCCAAGCCTCATCAGGATCCATCATCATGATAGTTCCACTGGACGACGCATTGATCATCGCCTGATTCGTCTCGCTCGCCCCTTCAAAGAATACTTTGACCAATTGCCATTTTGGAATATCGTGATGAGGACATGACCTCATCAACTCCTTCAGGCGATCTCATGCCTCATGGAATGCCTCTCCAGGGTTCTGTTGGAAATTCTGGATAGCCCTCCTAATTTCTGTCGTCTTACTTGTAGGGTAGAACTCTTGTAAGAACTTAGCTTTAAGTTGATCCCATGTAGTGATGTTGTTTGACGGAAGAGACGTGAACCAATACTTGGCCTTGTCTTTCAAAGTAAATGGGAACAACCTCAACCTAAAAATATTCTTATTTGTGTTCTTAGGGGTATTGGCATTTGCTATCGCTATGAACTCATACAAATGATTGTCTGGATCATCCTGTTTATATCCCCTAAATTCAGGAAATATTCCTAGAAGTTGTGGTCTAATTTCTACTTAAGCATCTATATTATCTGGAATAAAAATAGGCGATGAGTCATCGTACTCCCACGGTTGGAAGTGTGATGCAACCGACTGCCCTCTCGGTTGTTGTAACACCCAGTTTCTTATCTCTGGATTACATCATAATCACTCAAAAATAGACACAGTGATCATGGTATAATCAAGATTAAGCAACAAAAGTACAAGTAGAAATCAAAGAACAAGTACTTTAAAACAACAGGTCCCAAAAACTGGTTTACAAAAGACCGTTTACAAAACTATACAAAAGTGTATTCAGGTTTACAAACAGTTCAAGTCTAGTCCCATATCCACGCAATCATCCCTCTTCTATCTTCTTACCCCTGTCACCTATAACACAAACCATATAACTACTTTTATGAGCTAATTAAGCTCAGTGAGAAAATATATCAAGGTTTAGAAATCAATCTAATAATTATCAAAATTTCCACAATTTAAATCACAAATCTCTGTTTCAATGACTATCTCAGTCATTGAATGTATTCAACCAAGCTAAGCAATCACATTAACAAGAAATTCTCAATTCTTGTTTAAGTCAGGTTAATTAGTTATCTCAACCAATTAAGATGTACAATAAGCCAATTTAGTTATAAGCAAACTATTTATAATGAATTATAACTACTCACCTGATATCTGTTCAGTCTGTGGTCTACCCGTGCCTCGTGTATCTCTTTCCCTCCTGTGTGTATCTGCTCAAAACAACATCATATATCATACTTCAACATTCTCAAAACAATTTAATCACATCTAACTCATTAGATCAAGAATCAATAGCTAATAATGATCGCAACTATGAACATCACAAACAATGACTTCAAAACTTCCAAGATTTGCGGTTTTTACCAAACTAACCGTTAAAACTTCGCAATAATCGAAATAGAAGCTCAATACAACACATATTAACTACCTACTAGTAACACATGAGCTAATTCTAAGCAAAAATCCAGATTCAAGAATATAGGGTTTAAAACCCTAAAACCACAAATCACTAACCTCAAAATCAAGGACTCAAGAACGTGATTCGGGTGTTAAATCCACTTCCTTAACCTTTTCCTAAGTAAAACTCTCGATCAAAGGAACTGATTTTACCCTCCTAGCTCTCAAAAATCGTTTTGGAATGTTTGTGGGTCGAGAAATGGTTTAAATGAGGGCAAAATCGAATTTATACCCGCACGAAACCCGACCCGGGCTGTCAAACCCGCCCCGGGTTTTGGTCCGTAAATCCTCGCCTCATACTCAGCGCAGCACGGTCCGGGTTCTGTGACCCGACCCGGGTTCCCATTGAACACGACCCTGGCTCCATTACACGACCCGGGTTGATACTTAACCACATTTCTTTTCATTCCTAACTCGACCCGGTTTGCACAACCCGACCCGGTTTGACTTTTTAAGAAATTACTTTGTTTCTTTTATCTTAACTCACATTTTTAACTCATCAAATTCTCATATAAATATATATTTAACATAATTATACTATAACTTAAAATTAAGGTATTACAAATTCTTACCCCCTTCAGAAGATTCCGTCCTCGGAATCTCTTAAAACAGAAAGGGATACTTTGACCGCATCTCTTCTTCGGCTTCCCAAGTGACATCTGTTCCTCTATGATGTCGCCATTGTACTTTGACTACGCCAATCTCTTTATTTCGCAACTTCTTGATCTTTTTGTCTAAGATTCTTTCCGGCATCTCTTGATATCTCAGTTTCTCGTCTAACTGAACTCCGGCCAAAGGTATTTGTATAGCTTTATCATGTAATGTTTTTCTAAGGTGTGATACGTGGAACACATTGTGAATACCTCGTAACTCATCAGGAAGTTCAAGTTTGTATGCAACTGCTCCAATCCTTTCCAAGACTTGAAAGGGTCCGATAAATCTCGGGCTCAACTTCCCTCTTTTACCAAAACGAATTACTCCTTTCCACGGGGACACTTTTAACATCACCATGTCTCCAACTTGGAACTCTAATGGCTTTCTTCTCTTGTCTGCATATTGTTTTTGGCGGTTTTGAGCTACTCGCATATGCTCACGAATGCTTTGTATCTTTTCTTCAGTTTCAGCTACAATTTCTGGTCCCGCCAATGGTTTCTCTCCCATTTCTGTCCAGCAAGTTGGTGTTCGACACGGTGCCCCATATAAAGCTTCGAAAGGTGCCATCTGTATGCTGGAATGATAGGTGTTGTTGTATGTAAATTCGGCTAAAGGTAGATGATCGTCCCAACTACCTCCAAAATCAATCACCGAAGCTCTAAGCATATCTTCTAACGTCTGAATAGTTCTCTCGGTTTGACCATCAGTCTGCGGATGATAAGCCGTACCCATTAAGGATTTAGTTCCCAAATGTTTTTGAAAACTTTGCCAAAAATGAGATGTAAAACGACTGTCACGATCGGAGACTATAGAGGTAGGTACTCCGTGTCGTTTCATCACCTCTCTAACGTAGATCTCTGCTAATTTGGACGCTTGGTAATCTTCTCGTATAGGAATAAACTGTGCTGATTTAGACAACCTATCAACAATTACCCATATTGAATCGAACCCTCGTGGAGTTCGGGGTAATTTGGTGATAAAGTCTATAGAAATCTCATCCCACTTTTTCATCGGTACAGGTAGTGGTTGAACTAACCCGTATGGTCTCTGATGATTTGCCTTGACTTGTAAACAAGTCAGACACTTCTCCACATATCTCCCAACGTCACGTTTCATTCCCGGCCACCAGTAAACGGCTTTAAACTTCTATACATCTTCGTACTTCCTGGATGGATTGAATATCGTGTACAATGTGCATCTTCAAGAAACAGCTGTCTCGTTTCTCCGTGTCTCGGGACCCACACTCGTCCTTGAAAAGTCTTCACTCCTTGTGCATTTTCAACTAACTTATCTACATAGCCAACCATTCTCTCACCTTTCATGTCATTGGCTTCTCTCTGGGCACGTTGAATCATTTCTGGAAATTTACTAACCACTCCCATCCGAGCTGAAACGACTCGAATAGGTGGTTCTTTTCGGCTTAACGCATCTGCCACTACATTTGCTTTACCAGGATGGTAAAGTATTTCACACTCATAATCTTTCAAAAGATTCATCCATCTCTGTTGTCTCATATTCAGCTCTTTTTGATCAAACAAATACTTTAAACTCTTATGATCTGAATATATCTGGAACTTCACGCCATAAAGGTAATGTCGCCAGATTTTTAGTGCAAAAACAATGGCGGCTAACTCCAAATCGTGTACTGGATAAGTTTGCTCATGAGGCTTCAGCTGTCGAGACGAATACGCAATTACTCGTCCCCTTTGCATTAATACACATCCAAGACCGATCTGTGAAGCATCGGTAAAAAGGACAAAGTCTTCCACACCTTGAGGTAAAGCTAACACCGGAGCTTCGCATAACGCCTGTCTCAATTTTTCAAAAGCTTCTTGTTGCGCTTCAGCCCAGATAAACTTCTCTGTCTTTCTGGTCAGCTTTGTTAAGGGCAAGGCAATACTCGAAAATTTCTCAATAAATCGTCGGTAATATCCAGCTAATCCCAAAAAGCTCCGAACCTTAGTCGGATTTTTGGGTGGTGCCCAACTCATTACTGCTTCTATCTTGGCAGGGTCCACTTTTACTCCCTCTCTATTTATCACATGACCAAGAAACTGGATCTCTTGCATCCAAAACTCGCACTTCGAAAATTTTGCATACAATTTTTCTTTACGAAGAAGATTTAGAATTAACTGTAAATGTTGTTTGTGCTCCTCCCAACTCTTGGAATAAATCAAAATATCGTCAATAAACACTATTACGAACTTGTCTAAAAATGGATGACAAGCTCGATTCATCAAATCCATAAAAGCCGTTGGGGCATTCGTCAAACCGAACGGCATTACTAAAAACTCATAATGACCGTACCGGGTGCGAAATGCTGTCTTCGGGACGTCAGATTCTCTTACTCTTAGCTGATGATATCCCGATCTCAAATCAATTTTTGAAAAATATACCGCTCCCTCTAATTGATCGAACAAATCGTCTATTCTCGGTAAGGGATAACGATTCTTCACAGTAATATTGTTTAACTCGCGATAGTCTATGCACATACGCATAGAACCATCCTTCTTTCGAACAAACAGTATCGGCGCACCCCACGGAGACGAGCTCGGACGAATAAAACCGCGATCCAAAAGTTCTTGTAATTGTTTCTTTAACTCCTCCATCTCGGACGGCGCCAACCGATAGGGTGCTCGAGCTATCGGTTTTGCTCCAGGAACTAAATCGATAACAAACTCCAATTGACGATTTGGTGGTAAGCCCGGAAGATCGTCAGGAAAAACATCTACAAAATCTCTCACTATCTCAACATCCTTCACAATGGGATGTTTGGTTTCATTTGGGGCAACATGTGCCATAAATAAAAGAGCACCTCTTTCGGTATACCTTCGCGCTCTCGCGAAAGATACAACCGGAATATGTTGAAAGCGACGTTCGCCTCGTATTTGAAGGGTTTCTATGCAATCAATGAACACAAAATAACCTAAGGTTCACATGCAACCCTAATATTGATCTATGTTTTCTTCTATGAAGATTAGAACTAAGAACCTAAAGGATACAATTCAATTCTAAAGAAGAATCAAGAAAAACCAACCTTAGATCTTATGATCCTTTTAAGCAGCAGCAAAATTATCCTGCCTCAGATGAAAGTCACACCCAGGTGATGGAAGAATCAGTCCAGCAGAGTAAATCCAGAGAGAAGATGGCGTGAAGAATGAGGTGCCAGGGGGTTCCTTTTATAGCCTCCAAGGGTTACACCTGAAACCCTAAGGAGCCTCCAATTGGACAAGGCTTTTGACCACTTGGACCAGGCTTACCAAAACCCTAATTAGGGTTTCGCCAAACCCTTGGAGAAGCCTCCAAGGTGGCGCCACTTTTGGTCCCTGGTTTTTCCTGGCCAGTTATTCAACTATTGAATAAATACCAAACCAGTCCCTGCACCTTTTAATTAATTAATTTAATCTCCAAATTAAATCTAATTAATTCTAGATTAAATCTCAATTAATTAATATAGTTTCTAATTAATATATTAGCACTTAAATATATTAATAAACCATATATATATATTCTATTGATTTATTATACAATTAATAAATCAACTATTCTCTCTACTGAACTATCTTTCCTCCACCCATGAGGGCAACCCAAATGGACTTTGCTTTTAACCATAAGATAAAAGTTCAATTACAAGTCATGGCTTAGACACCTAATCCAACAGTCTCCCACTTGGATAAGTCTATGACTTTAATTGTCTGAACTCTGACCCAGTCAGTTCTTGTCCAAAGATAAGTGATCAGATGATCCTCCGTCCAACAAGATATTTTCAGACTCAAGACATGGATAAAATCAATCTGGTCTGATTCACTGTTCCTCGATTTCCGATTTGCATATGACTCTTAGACTACCAATTTAGTCCCGGTTGGCCAACCATTTTAGTCAACTTCAAAATCATCGAGAGGCCTACAGATATCTGTTCCCCGTTAGGGTCAAGGGACGAATAAACTTCGACTCATATACTTATGTCTTTTACCAGACAAATCACTCACAACAATACGTTTTATAACACCAAGTTACCGATGCGTTTTCATATTATCAATGAACAACCGTCTAATAAATCATAACTCATATGTCTTAGCTTAAAGATCAAAAGATATTATCGTCTCAACATTGCTCGTGATGTAATCCATGAAGCAATCCATTGAGCGCGGGTTTATCCAATACTCAAATCTCCATTTCCAAGTACTCACGAATGGTTCAGCAATCCAATTGCAATGTCTAACTCCTTAGACAATCTATTACCAATTCATGACAGTCTTACTTCACACTTACTCCCTTAAAGTGTAATCGACTGTGGATATTTGAATAATCCAATTATTCAGGAAGTAAAACATGCAAAATGAAACACAATGATAAAGTACTGACAAGAGTAGTAAACCATAATAAATCTCTATTATTAAATCACAAGAGTCAAATACAATACATTGTTACAAGTTTCGAACCTATCTAATTACTAAAACTTATATCATCTCTTAATCCAATGCTCCTAGCATGCTGATTATGCTTAATCCTACTCAGAGCCTTTGTCAAGGGATCTGCAGGATTATCTTCCGATGATACCCTCTTTACAAGGAGGTGACCTTCTTCTACCCTATGCCTGATGTAGTGGTACTTTCTGTCGATATGTCTGGACTTTCCATGATCTCGCGGTTCCTTTGTCAAGGCGACCGCACCTTCATTATCGCAGAACAGTTCCAAGGGCTCCTGAATACTCGGGACTACTCCAAGGTCACCGATAAAGTTCTTCAGCCAAGCCGCTTCCTTTGACGCTTCACTTGCTGCTATGTACTCTGATTCGCACGTAGAATCAGCCACTGTTTCTTGCTTGGAACTTTTCCAAGTCACTGCTCCACCGTTCAAAAGGAATACCCAGCCCGACTGAGACCGACCACTGTCTCTATCCGTCTGAAAGCTGGCATCTGTATATCCTTCAACTCTCAAGGTATCACTGCCACCGAGGACTAACACCATGTTCTTTGTCCTTCGCAGATACTTGAGTATATTTTTCACAGCTATCCAATGCGCCCTTCCAGGGTTACCCTGGTACCGACTGACCATGCTTAAGGCAAAAGCCACGTCAGGGCGAGTACACGTCATAGCGTACATGATCGATCCCACAGCCGAAGCGTATGGTACTCGACTCATCTCAGCTATTTCCTCGTCTGTACTCGGACTTTGAGTCTTACTCAGCTTCGCATTACTTTGGATAGGCAGCTCTCCCTTCTTGGAATTTTCCATACTAAACCTCTTTAGTACCTTATCCAAGTATGTACCCTGACTGAGTCCAATCAGTCTCTTCTTCCTATCTCTCAATATTCTAATCCCAAGAATATAGGCAGCCTCTCCTAGGTCCTTCATGGCGAAACATTTCCCAAGCCAAGCCTTAACATCTTGCAAGGTTGGAATATCGTTTCCCATGAGCAGTATGTCATCGACATACAGCACCAGAAAGGTGACTATACTCCCACTAGCCTTGACATATACGCAGGACTCATCCTCGCTCCTAAAGAAGCCAAACTCTTTGACTTTCTCATGGAAACAAAGATTCCAGCTGCGAGAAGCTTGCTTCAATCCGTAGATTGATCTCTCAAGCTTACACACCTTATTAGGATACTTTGCATCGACAAAACCCTCTGGCTGATTCATGTAAACATCCTCAGTCAGCTTCCCATTAAGGAAAGCGGTTTTGACGTCCATCTGCCAAATTTCATAGTCATGAAATGCAGCTATGGCCAGCATAATCCTAATAGACTTTATCTTAGCTACTGGTGAGAAGGTCTCGTCATAATCAACCCCTGGGGTTTGAGTAAAACCCTTCGCAACTAGTCTTGCCTTGAAAGTGTGTACCTTTCCGTCCATGTCTGTCTTCTTCTTGAAGATCCATTTGCACCCGACTGTCTTTCGACCCGGTACATTGTCAACCAAGTTCCAAACTTGATTGTCATACATGGACTTGATCTCGCTATCCATGGCCTCTTTCCACTTGGCAGACTCAGGGCCCGCCACTGCTTCCTGGTAGTTAGCTGGTTCATCCAAATTTATTAGTGTCCTATCACTGACAAAAGTGTCCCCATCCGAAGTTATATGGAACCCATAAAACTCGGGTGGCATGCTAACCCTACCGGAACGCCTAAGAGGTAAGGATACATCTGTCGGTCCAACAGGAACTTCATCCTCATGTTGGTTGCTAGTTTCTCCTAAGGTTGCGTCATCTGATGACTCTTGAATTTCTTCCAGATCAATGGTACTCCCACTGTCCTCTTTGAATACGAGCTCTCTCTCTCGAAAGACTGCTCGTCTAGCTACAAAGACCACGTCCTCGCTCGGTCTGTAGAATAGATATCCAAAGGACTGTTTGGGATAACCAATGAAGAAACACCTTTCGCTTCTGTCTGCGAGTTTGTCTTGAGTCTCTCGTCTAACGAAAGCCTCACAACCCCAGACCTTGATATGTGCCAACGAGGGAGCTTTCCCCGTCCACATCTCATGAGGTGTTTTCGCAACCTTCTTAGTTGGGACAAGATTGAGGATATGGGCGGCAGTCTCTAAGGCATACCCCCAGAAGTGAATGGGAAGTGAAGCTCGACTCATCATGGAACGAACCATGTCCAACAGGGTTCGGTTGCGCCTCTCTGCAACACCGTTCAACTGTGGTGTCCTGGGAGGTGTCAACTGCGAAACTATTCCGCATTCCTTTAGATAGTCCAGGAACTCGATACTTAGATACTCTCCGCCTCTGTCGGATCTGAGCATCTTTATCTTCCTGCCTAATTGATTCTCTACTTCGTTCTTAAACTCTTTGAATTTTTCAAAGGTGTCCGACTTGTGCTTGATCAAGTAGATGTAACCGTATCTACTAAAATCGTCGGTAAAAGTCACGTAGAACCGCGTGCCATCCTTTGTGGTTGATCTGAATGGACCACACACATCCGTGTGAATAATGTCCAATAGACCCTCACCTCTTTCAAAAGACCCTTTGAAAGGTGATTTAGTCATCTTGCCCAACAGACAGGATTCGCATACATCATCCGACTTGAGGTCGAATGATTCCAACACTCCATCCTTTTGGAGTTGGGCGATGCGTTTCTTGCTGATGTGCCCGAGCCGACTATGCCACAGACATGCCTTTTCCACGTCACTAGTAGAATCAATATAATTTACACTTTGTCCTAGATTGTCAACACATTTCACAGTTTCATACACACCATTACAAGGATAAGCAGTAAAATTCAAAATACCATTTTTGAAAACAGAAATAGATCCAATATTATTATCAAAAGAAAAATGAAATCCTTGTCTGAATAATGCGTGAAATGAAATAATATTTCTTGCCATTTCTGGCGAATAGCAACAATCTAATAAATCTAAACAAACTTCACTACTAAGCACTAAACTATAAACTCCAATCTTGGTAACAGGGGACGATCTCCTATTGCCCATGATCAAGTTCAGTCTACCGTGCTCCACCTCCCTGCTTTCCTTTAGGCCCTGCATATCAGAACAAATGTGAAAACCACATCCTGTATCAAGGACCCAAGAATTAGAAGATGGTGAGTTTTTAGAGATAGTGTATATACCTGCTGTCGATGGCTTTACTTTCCCATCCTTGACATCCTGCAAGTATTTGGGGCAGCTTCTCTTCCAATGACCCTTTTCTTTGCAGTAGAAACAGTTTGCTTCATCGGGGTTGGCCACACAAGGAATTTGGGAAGTCTTGGTTCTCGAGCCATTACTGGATGACCCGGCTTGAACCTTTTCCCTCCAATTTTGCTTAGGAGGGCCCTTCCTTTTCTTTCCTCTGCCACTTCCAATGGCTAGAACGGGCTGATTAACCGAGGGTACACTTTTACCCTTCATCCCGTCTTCAGCTACTCGAAGCATGCGATGCAACTCAGTCATATTAGCCTGATTGTTGTTCAAATGATAAGCCAGCCTGAACTGGTCATAAGAACTCGGCAACGAGTTAAGCACTATGTCAACGGCCAACTGTTCCGGTACAGGCATCGCAAGCTTTCTAAGCCGCTCCACGTAACCTTGCATTCTTTGCACATGAGTGCAGATGGACTCTCCATCTTTGGGTTTGCTGTTCGTGAAGTCCTTGACCACTTCGCACCTTTCGATGCGCTCTTGCTTGCGGAACTTTTCCGCTAGCTCCTTGTGCATCTCATAGGGCCAGTAGTCTTCGTATATTCTCTGCAATTCGGGGTTCATTGTGGCGATCATGATGCAGGCCACTTTGGTTGCATCATCAGTATGTTTTTGGTACGAGGCAATTTCCTCGGGAGTAGCAGTTTCGGGGTCGACATCGACAAGCTCGGTCTCGAGAACATACTCTTTGTTCTCATACCTCAGAGCCATCTTGATGTTTCTAATCCAGTCATTATAGTTTGTCCCGTTCAATTGAACCCTGGAACATAGTGAGAGGATTGAGGGAACACTGGAGTTTGATTGGGGAGCGGATTGATCAGCAGAAGACATCTATAAAAGAAGGTAAGTTTAATTAGATACTTGTCGGTCCTTATATTAACCCAATATAAAATAAGGCTAGGATCCAACTATAACAATTTGCAACATAGAAGAGGGATGCCGTAATCTATAAGCAAATTTTATAAAGGTAGGCGAATGACGATTCAGCCGATTCCACCGCGGAAAAATAATCTTATTATAAATGGAATTCCTAGTTTCTTATGAGATTTGTTGAACTGTTCAATAGCATGTTTAATCTCGGATATGCCCCACCGTTTGTGACTGGGATGCCGAGGATCACAAACCGGGTGTGAATAACCATGCAAATTAGCTTGGTGCTCTCGGGATCCATTATCATCTCAAATTGATGTGCCGGTAAACCACACACGCTCCATCAACAATGATAACACCCGAGACACCCATTGCCACTCTTTATGAACCCCTATTGGTGTGCCGGTAAACCACACACGCTCCACCAACGTTTCATAAAGTGCAATGTGCAATTTCATGGGGTAGCATCAAATTCACATTTTCCTAAAGTAACTAGATTGGGATTTGTTTTAGGGTTCTAGTACTTTCAATTATAGCATTATACTTTTAAGAGGCTTAGCGGTTCTATCATACCCGTTCAGCTAACGACACTCGACTGACCAGGAGAGCGGTGGGTAAGAGTAGATACCCATTAGACTAACATTTTATAGTCAGTCGCCTTATACCCTCTTTATAGGACAGTTTTGTGAATGAGGCTTACTAGCGGTAGACTAACCAATTTTCTTATACATATTAAATTAACTTTTAATTTTAAATATATATAAGATATATTTTAATCTCATTAAAATATCTTTAGAATTAATTAAATTCTAATTTTCTCAAATTATTCTAATTTTCTTGAAAATTTTAATTAATTCTTAAGGCAGATTTAATTTGCCTTTAATTAATCAATTAATTAAATTAATTAAATCTAGGTTACAGATTACCAATTAATCAAATTAATTAACCTGTAATGGTCCCATGAATTTCGAAAATTACAAGCCAAGGAATTAGGGTTCAAGTTATTTTAGTTGATTTAGATACCAAAAATAACAACACATAATTAAGGCAAGCAAATCAAGCATTCAAGGGGGACCAAGGGAGGGTGGCGGCTAGGGTTAGGAAACCCTAGCCTTGGGATCGATTTTGGCCTCCTCCCAAGGGTTAATTTTCGCCAATAACCCTTAGGCACAAAACAATTCAAGCAGTTCATAATCAAACACAAGAAAACAAGCTAGCTCTGATACCACTGAAGGGTTTCTATGCAATCAATGAACACAAAATAACCTAAGGTTCACATGCAACCCTAATATTGATCTATGTTTTCTTCTATGAAGATTAGAACTAAGAACCTAAAGGATACAATTCAATTCTAAAGAAGAATCAAGAAAAACCAACCTTAGATCTTATGATCCTTTTAAGCAGCAGCAAAATTATCCTGCCTCAGATGAAAGTCACACCCAGGTGATGGAAGAATCAGTCCAGCAGAGTAAATCCAGAGAGAAGATGGCGTGAAGAATGAGGTGCCAGGGGGTTCCTTTTATAGCCTCCAAGGGTTACACCTGAAACCCTAAGGAGCCTCCAATTGGACAAGGCTTTTGACCACTTGGACCAGGCTTACCAAAACCCTAATTAGGGTTTCGCCAAACCCTTGGAGAAGCCTCCAAGGTGGCGCCACTTTTGGTCCCTGGTTTTTCCTGGCCAGTTATTCAACTATTGAATAAATACCAAACCAGTCCCTGCACCTTTTAATTAATTAATTTAATCTCCAAATTAAATCTAATTAATTCTAGATTAAATCTCAATTAATTAATATAGTTTCTAATTAATATATTAGCACTTAAATATATTAATAAACCATATATATATATTCTATTGATTTATTATACAATTAATAAATCAACTATTCTCTCTACTGAACTATCTTTCCTCCACCCATGAGGGCAACCCAAATGGACTTTGCTTTTAACCATAAGATAAAAGTTCAATTACAAGTCATGGCTTAGACACCTAATCCAACAGTATTAACGTCTGAGACCCGCTCGGAGTTCTCACAGAAATAGTCTTTCCGTGACAATCCATATTTGCCCTATTATTATCTAACCAGTCCATTCCAACTATTACATCAAACGCACGAGTAGTCATCGGCTTCAAATCAATAAAGAAAGAAATCCCATTGATTTCAAGCCGACAATCTATATACTGAGTATTCACTATAACATCTCTCCCGTCAGCAATATCAACTATCAGGCTCTCACTCATTTTAGACACCGGTACATTAATTCTAGACGCTCAAAAATCACTCAAAAATAGACACAGTGATCATGGTATAATCAAGATTAAGCAACATAATCACTCAAAAATTGGTTTACAAAAGACCGTTTACAAAACTATACAAGTTTCTTATCTCTGGATTACATCATAATCACTCAAAAATAGACACAGTGATCATGGTATAATCAAGATTAAGCAACAAAAGTACAAGTAGAAATCAAAGAACAAGTACTTTAAAACAACAGGTCCCAAAAACTGGTTTACAAAAGACCGTTTACAAAACTATACAAAAGTGTATTCAGGTTTACAAACAGTTCAAGTCTAGTCCCATATCCACGCAATCATCCCTCTGCTATCTTCTTACCCCTGTCACCTATAACACAAACCATATAACTACTTTTATGAGCTAATTAAGCTCAGTGAGAAAATATATCAAGGTTTAGAAATCAATCTAATAATTATCAAAATTTCCACAATTTAAATCACAAATCTCTGTTTCAATTACTATCTCAGTCATTGAATGTATTCAACCAAGCTAAGCAATCACATTAACAAGAAATTCTCAATTCTTGTTTAAGTCAGGTTAATTGGTTATCTCAACCAATTAAGATGTACAATAAGCCAATTTAGTTATAAGCAAACTATTTATAATGAATTATAACTACTCACCTGATGTCTGTTCAGTCTGTGGTCCACCCGTGCCTCGTGTATCTCTTTCCCTCCTGTGTGTATTTGCTCAAAACAACATCATATATCATACTTCAACATTCTCAAAACAATTTAATCACATCTAACTCATTAGATCAAGAATCAATAGCTAATAATGATCGCAACTATGAACATCACAAACAATGACTTCAAAACTTCCAAGATTTGCGGTTTTTACCAAACTAACCGTTAAAACTTCGCAATAATCGAAATAGAAGCTCAATACAACACATATTAACTACCTACTAGTAACACATGAGCTAATTCTAAGCAAAAATCCGGATTCAAGAATATCGGGTTTAAAACCCTAAAACCACAAATCACTAACCTCAAAATCAAGGACTCAAGAACGTGATTCGGGTGTTAAATCCACTTCCTTAACCTTTTCCTAAGTAAAACTCTCGATCAAAGGAACTGATTTTACCCTCCTAGCTCTCAAAAATCGTTTTGGAATGTTTGTGGGTCGATAAATGGTTTAAATGAGGGCAAAATCGAATTTATACCCGCACGAAACCCGACCCGGGCTGTCAAACCCGCCCCGGGTTTTGGTCCGTAAATCCTCGCCTCATACTCAGCGCAGCACGGTCCGGGTTCTGTGACCCGACCCGGGTTCCCATTGAACACGACCCTGGCTCCATTACACGACCCGGGTTGATACTTAACCACATTTCTTTTCATTCCTAACTCGACCCGGTTTGCACAACCCGACCCGGTTTGACTTTTTAAGAAATTACTTTGTTTCTTTTATCTTAACTCACATTTTTAACTCATCAAATTCTCATATAAATATATATTTAACATAATTATACTATAACTTAAAATTAAGGTATTACAGTTGTGCAAAGTATAAAGGTTGAGCAGGGTTACCGTAAAAGTGATGATCATTGTACCCTTGCTGACCTTGCGGTTGTTGTTGTGGTGGTGCTCATCGTGGAGGTCCCCGACCTCGGTTCCATGGTTGTTGTGGTGCTTGTGGAACCCATCCTTCTTCTTCGTCCTCATACCTCTGCTCGGCCTCCTGATACTGGTACTGCTGCTGAGGAGGTTGTTGTGGTTGTAAATACTGGGTTGGTTGTGGTAAAGTTTGGAAGGTTGATTGTGGTTTAAAGGTGGTGGTTTGGTATGATGGTTGTAAGGGTTGTGTTTGCTGTGGTTGGGAAATGGTGGTCTGCTTCCTAGAAACTGGGGTGCCATCACGGGTCGGCGCTCCCCAAGACATAGAAGATGAAAAAGCGTTTGTAGACTATGGTTGAAATGGTGGGACTGAAGGCGGAGTGCATGAAGGTATTGATGCGGGGGCTGAAACCACACCACCAGTAGCACTCGTGCTCCCAATGTGAAATTCTGAAACTGGGGGAATAAATGGTATCCCCCCTGTTACCTCCCCCAAAGGATCCTAGGTAACATCCTCTAGACTACTACTAATATGACTAAAACTCATTGTATCTAAACGCCTACGTGCACGGTTCTTGCGCGCGGTTCGTTCAATCTCTGAGTCAAAATGCAAAGGGGATAACTGCTTACCCCTACGGGTACGCATGCACTAGTACAACACGCCCGTAAAATCCAAAAGCAAAATACTAACCAATCCAAAATCTTAATACTAAAACCAAAAATCAGAAACAAAAAGGTCCTACAAATCGCCTACTCTCAAGCTCACAACTCCCCGGCAATGGCGCCAAAATTTGACACGCCTAGGTCGTCGTGTGGTCAAAAATAAGAAAATAAAACCTCACTCTCATTAGTACAGTGGTAGTCAGGGTCGATCCACAGGAGTTTCTGTTGGATTAGGTGTCTAAGCCATGACTTTACAACTATATTTATCTTATTGATTGAAGCAAAGTCCATTTGGGTTGCCCTCATAGCTGGAGGTCAGGATAGAGTTCAGTAGAGTAAAAGGTTGATTTATTAATTGTGTAATAAATCAATAGAATTAATTAAATGGTTTATTAATATATTTAAGTGTTAATATATTAATTAGAAACTATAATAATTAATTGAGATTTAATCAAGAATTAATTGGATTTAATTTAGTGATTAAATTAATTAATTAAAAGTGCAGGGACTGGTTTTGTAATTATTCAATAGTTGAATAAAAGGCTGGCCAGTGGATAGGGGTTAAAGGTGGCGAGATTTGTGGTGTCACCACAAGGATCTCGAAACCCTAATTAGGGTTAAGGAAAGCCTTGTCCAAATGGTCAGCAGGCTTGCCCATTTGGAGGCTCCTTAGGGTTTCAGCTGTAACCCTTGGAGGCTATAAAAGGAGGCACCTGGCCACCCTAAAACCTGCGCCATTTACATCAAGATAAACTCTGCTGAACTGTCTTCTCCATTGCTGTGGGTATGACTTGCATCTGAGGCAGGACACTTGTGCTGCTAGCTTCAAGAACAAGATTCAAAGGTTGGTAATTCTTGTTTTAATCTTTAGAATTTATTGTTGGCCTTTAGGTTATAGTTTATTATCTTCATAGAAGAAAACATAGATCTTTCTAGGGTTGCATGTGAACCATAGGATTATTTGTGTTCATTGTTTGCTAGAAAACCCTTCAGTGGTATCAGAGCGTAGGCTGTTTTCTTGTGATTGATATAAACTGCATAAATTGTTTGTGTCATGAGTGTTTTTGCGAAAAACACTCCTTGGAATGGTTTTTGGTCGAAATCTAGGCTAGGGTTTCCTAACCCTAGCCGCCACCCTTTGTTTCCCCTTTGATTTGCTTGCCTTGTTTAGTTGGTTGTTATTTTTGGTAGTTTACTAAATTGAATAACTGGAACCCTAATTGCCTTGCATGCAAATTTCGACCAACTAGGGTTATTAGATAGAAAATTAATTTGATTAATTTATAATATCTATCTTAGATTTAATTAATTTAATTAATTGTTAATTAAAAGATAAATTAAATCAGCTCAAAGGATTAATTTAAAATTTTCGAAAAATTAGAATAAATTAGCGAAAATTCTGAATAAATTAATTCTAAAATATTTTAATAAGATTAAAATATATCTTATATATTTATGATTAAAAAGTTAATTATTTATATATAAGAAAATTGGTTAGTCTTACCGCAAGTAGGCCTCATTCACAAAACTGTCCTATAAAGAGGGTATAAGGCGACTGACTATAAAATGTTAGTCTAATGGGTATCCACTCTTACCCACCGCTCTCCTGGCCAGTCGAGTGTCGTTAGCCGAACGGGTTTGATAGAACCGTTAAGCCTCTTAAAAGTATAATGCTATAATTGAAAGTACTAGAACCTTGAACAAAACCCAATCTAGTTACTTTAGGATAAAAAAATGTGAATTTGATGCTAACCCATGAAATTGCACATTGCACTTTATGAAACGTTGGTGGAGCGTGTGTGGGTTACCGGCACACCAATGGGGGTTCATAAAGAGTGGCAATGGGTTTCTCGGGTGTTATCATTGTTGATGGAGCGTGTGTGGTTAACCGGCACATCAATTTGAGATGATAATGGACCCCGAGAGTACCAAGCTAATTTGCATGGTTATTCACACCCGGTTTGTGATCCTCGGCATCCCAGTCACAAACGGTGGGGCATATCCGAGATTAAACATGCCATTGAATAGTTCAATGAGTCTCAGAAATCTAGGAATTTCATAAGACTGAAATTGATAAAAGTTATCTACCTTAATGACCACTGTGTTGTGACTACGGCATCCCTCTTCACAGCATAGTTGGGGTATTTTGGGTCCTAGCCTTGTTAAATAATAAATTGGGTAATTATTTAAAAGGATTAATTAAACGAATAAATTCAAATTTTATATATGTCTGAAGAAAGTGTCTTTCTCCTTCTTCTCCTCCTTCACCCATTTCTGAGAGCTTCAGAAAGCACCTATTTAGTATGGTAAGGCTGACTGGCCTGAACTATGTGATACGGTTTTGCAATTAGAGAATAGTTCTTAGTTTTGCTGGGGAACCATATCAAACTGAGTGTCCGCTCCCAAACATGGCATCACACCACAGCTTGTGAGCATGACTCCTTGACTATTGAATCCAAGGAAGTTCGTTGCCTTATGCTATTAATCATTAACCCCGAGTTCCGCAGGGATTTAGAATTCCAGGGGTCTGATAAGTTAGCACAGCTAGTTGAGGAAAGGTTCCGAGAACTGGTTGAAAAAGGAGAACGAACTAGGATCTTCAAAGAGCTTGAAGATGCAAGCTAGAAGGAAGTAGCACCAGTTTGCGTGTTCCCGAGATTGAGGGATACATAGGCGAACAGTATAAAACTGGTTTCCCTTTGGGATCGGGAGTTAAGCATTAGCTCAACTCGCTGATCTGTTCGTCCAGATGAACAGAAAGGGTAACCGGATAAGACAATCGTGGAAGTGCATTCAATGTCGACTCTATATGAATCGTTCATGGAGAAGCATAGTTCCATTAATTCAGCTGCTTCAGGATTGAGTCCAGTATTAAGGTGCATCAAGAAATGATCCAGATCGTCCGGACCGATTGTTCGATGTTTCAAACTGGGAATCCATAAGGTGGGACACAGTCACAGAAAGATTGGAAAAATGCTCTAAAGCCAAACTATTTGGCAGACTCAGTAATATCTTAAAACTCAGAATACCTGATCCTCATTTCCTTGATACAGGATGTGTTTCTCACATTTGCTCTGTATGCACGGACTCTGTAGGATGCGGGATGTTGTCGCACAGGAGCATATTCAGATTAGATATGGAGCTCGTGCATTTTTGGAGTTAAGCTAGATATCTGTTCTTGTTATTGGTTTATAGATACATTTAACATAGATTCGCATTGTACATTGTTCTGAGGATAATTCTGGTTTAATGAAATTTTTTCTTAAAAATGGTTGTTTTAATTGTCCTCGAAATGTTGTGTGAATGTGTTGATGACGTAAATGGTAATAACTTGAATGTTGAAACATCCAATGGGATTGGACTTATATATTGTGTTCTTTATGATTGTTAAAGTGAATTTTATGAGAATCACTTCAACCAAAGGTCCAGTTGGACAGGACTTTGGAATCATTTGACTTAAAGTCACGTGATGAATTGAGTGCTTAATAAAATTAATTGTGGCAAGAAAGGAATCGCCCAAAGATCCAATGGATAGGATTTTGGAATCAGCTGACTTGGAGTCAGGTGATGATTGTATGTCTTGAACAATATTAACAAAGTCATAAAGTTACATAGAGATGTAAAGGTATTAAGATTTTGAGCAACAAACACATAAGTTACTGTGTATTGCTCGAATATTTGAACAGAACACGATTAGTTATGCTTCATGATATTTGCCAAATGGTTTGACAAATATGGCTTCGCTTATCGGAATAAGCGATTGATTGGAACCTTGAAGTGTTCAAAGATTTCAAAGGAAGCATAAAATCAACAGAACCTGAGTAACAACATAGACTGAGAAAATGTTTCACAGTTTATCCTCTTCCAAAAACACTAATGGTTATAATGTGTCTAAGGGAAGATGATGGAGCATTGATCGAAATAGTTTTGATCCTCGGTGTATAAGATACACTGGATACATTTCCGACTAATTTTTCAATGAATTGAACATTCAACCAGTCAGACCGCAGAAGCCATATTCCGACCACATCTTAGACTAAGTAGGTTATGTCGACACTGTCTGAAATGTAAAGCTGGGATCATCCCACTAGTACATAGAAAGTCCAGGGTCATGTAGCATTCGTCTGAATCTCATGACAAGCCTGAAACTGATCAGCAATGTCGTTTTTCATTGGCCACTCCAGTTATCCTTTGAAAGAAGAGTACTTTTAGAAAGAACTCAAGTTCTAAGGAAACAGTGGGAGTAAGAATAATTCTGAACGAGTTCAGGAATTAGCCAAGTGAAACAACCTTTAGTCACCACTGGGACTTGACCAGGAATTAGATTCCTGTTAAACCTGACATACCCTCTCTTCGCTTGACCAGTAGTTGTTGTCACCATCATAAGGAGTTATGATCCGGGTGATATACCGAGTAGTGGTAAAACACTAAAGATGGTACGGATAAGTAATCCGACTGCTAGAAGCATTGGTGAGCCCAGTTGCTGCCAAATAAGAGAACCTTACCGCGAGACACAGTCTATGTGACAGTTTGATTGATCTTTACAACTGGTCTAGGAACCAGTGGGAGTAATTGAATCATCAAAAGAAGGGAACATAGAAATGTACTTACAGAACATCTGGTTGAATGAGTCATCACTTGGAGTCAAGCAACTGATTCTGAGAGAAGCACTCTCAATAGAAGATGTAATCCGAGAGGATTCTGCGTGGCATAGTGTGAGTCGTTAGTGGAGCGTGTGTGGTTTACCGGCACACTAATATGGACTCACATAGAGCATGCCATTACGAAAGGTACATGGCCCCGAGATTCGTCCCATGGGCATCTCGCAAGAAAGGATATTCGGATTCTCAAAATAGGCCAAAAGGTTTGGATTTTGTGAATAGCCTGAAAGATTTCCTTTAATATGTCGGAAAGGTTTGGATTTCGGTTTCGCAAAATGTGCCATAAGTTTTGGATTTTGTGAATAGTCCGAAAGAGTCATATAACGGTGTCAAAGCCAGTGGGAGTATCGTTGTTATCTGCTATCATTGTATGAGGGTTACATACTGGTTCTAGGAAACGTCTCTTATCATTACAAAGTGTAATGACTTGGTGTTAAGAAACGGTTCGCTATGAAAGACTTTAAGAGATACAACATACTCAGGTGGTTGTGAACATCTATTAGATAGATCAGAATTCTGCCAATATGATCTTGATGAGATTCAAGATGCATAACCCCAGGAATGGAGTTTCCTGTCATTGCAAAGTGTAATGAATTGGCATGAAGGAAACAAAGAAGGTGCAGCATGCTCACGTAGTTCATAGACATCTATCAGATAGATGAGACTGACAGTATTGACTTAGCCGTTGAGAATATGATCTTGATGGGATTCAAGATGCATAAGAAAGAGTCACCGAAAGGAAATGGTTTCCGGAAATCATGACACAAGGATTATTGGTAATCTTAGGATTCCGAAAGGGCTTGGAATAAGATTACATCAGGTTCCTCGAGCCTCTTGGACAAATCAGAAGTGTTATGAACATATCCTGATGACTTAATGCTTAGAGCATTGTATGTTGGATTCAGGATATTGCCTGGCTGAAAATACTGAATGGATTTTTGAACAGACGTGAGAAATCATTGGGAAATGATTAGGGTGATTGATTTGAAAGGGTTTTCAAATCGGTAATTGTTTACACCAAAACGTGGTGCTATAGGACTTCATGGTTAAAGAATTTCGTTGGTTTCTGATGGAGGGCGTGTGGTTCACCGGCACATCATGACACCTCGAAATTGTCTTAGGGTGTAGTCATGTAGACTAAAGACCCGAGAACCATGGGCAGTCACAGTACACATCACCGGAATGGAGTTGTGAGAGAAAATGACAGAATGACAAAATGACAAATTGAGATATCATCGGAAGAGTATCCGATAGGATCATCTGCAATAAAGTGTATAAGTGTTAGACACTTGGATACATAGAAAGAGTGAAAAGGTCATAGACATAGATATAAAAGGCTTGAATTGAGAGTTTAAAAGAGAATAAGAAACCGATAATAGTTATGATAAATCCGACTTGGTGATTACCTCGTGGAGACTTGGTAATTAGCAGGAGTAGCTGCCAGTCAGATTTTATGTTTCGCTTTTGCATGTTTACTTCCTGAATAATTGGATTATTCAAACATCCACAGTCGTTCATACTCTTAGGGAGTAAGTATGAAGGAAGACTGTCATGAATTGGTTTGTAGATTGTCTAAGGAGTTAGACATAGCAATAAGATTGCTGCAACGTTCATGAGTACTTGGAAATGGAGATTTGAGTATTGGATAAACCCGCGCTCAATGGATTGCTTCATGGATTATATCACGAGCAATGTTGAGACGATAATATCTTTTGGTCTTAAAGTGGAGAGATATGAGTTATAATTTGCAAGGCGGTTGTTCATTGATAGTACGAAAACGCATCGGTAACTCGATGTTATAAAACGTGCTGTTGTGAGTGATTTGTCGGGTAAAAGATATAACATATTAGTCAAAGCTTATTCGTCCCTTGACCCAGACGGGAAACAGATATCTGTTGGCCACTCGATGATTTTGAAGTTGACTGAAGCGCTGGCCAGCCAGGACTGAATTGATTCGTTCAATTAGAAGTCTAAAAGTCATAAGCAAAATCGGAAATCGGGAAACAGTGTGTCAGACAGAGATTGATCTCAATCCATGTCTCATGTCTGAAAATATCTTGTTGGACGGAGGATCATCTGATCACTTATCTTTGGACGGAACTGACTAGGTCAGAGTTCGGCAGCAGTTTCTAGGAAGCTGCAGGTTGTTTATTAATCAGAAGATAAATTAAAGTCATAGACTTATCCAAGTGGGAGACTGTTGGATTAGGTGTCTAAGCCATGACTTTACAACTATATTTATCTTATTGATTGAAGCAAAGTCCATTTGGGTTGCCCTCATAGCTGGAGGTCAGGATAGAGTTCAGTAGAGTAAAAGGTTGATTTATTAATTGTGTAATAAATCAATAGAATTAATTAAATGGTTTATTAATATATTTAAGTGTTAATATATTAATTAGAAACTATAATAATTAATTGAGATTTAATCAAGAATTAATTGGATTTAATTTAGTGATTAAATTAATTAATTAAAAGTGCAGGGACTGGTTTTGTAATTATTCAATAGTTGAATAAAAGGCTGGCCAGTGGATAGGGGTTAAAGGTGGCGAGATTTGTGGTGTCACCACAAGGATCTCGAAACCCTAATTAGGGTTAAGGAAAGCCTTGTCCAAATGGTCAGCAGGCTTGCCCATTTGGAGGCTCCTTAGGGTTTCAGCTGTAACCCTTGGAGGCTATAAAAGGAGGCACCTGGCCACCCTAAAACCTGCGCCATTTACATCAAGATAAACTCTGCTGAACTGTCTTCTCCATTGCTGTGGGTATGACTTGCATCTGAGGCAGGACACTTGTGCTGCTAGCTTCAAGAACAAGATTCAAAGGTTGGTAATTCTTGTTTTAATCTTTAGAATTTATTGTTGGACTTTAGGTTATAGTTTATTATCTTCATAGAAGAAAACATAGATCTTTCTAGGGTTGCATGTGAACCATAGGATTATTTGTGTTCATTGTTTGCTAGAAAACCCTTCAGTTTCGTGGTCAAGGTAGGCAACAGATTACCAACTGTAGTGTCACTCTACAGCCAAAGGTTCCAGTTTCCGACTTTTACCCAAAAACAAACCAAAAATCATAAACATTCAATAATTCCAACACAAGCATCAACTAATACTAAACCAAACCAATAACTAATCCTAATCCCTTACTGAAATCAGAAGTATAAATCAGAAGTAATCAAGATCAAACCAACACAATCACACATTGAAACATCCAATTGCATCCAAGAACATAAAAACCATAAAAAGAGCATTTAACACTAACCGAATGATTAACTATTAAAAACTCAGATCCACTTGTTCCAAAACAGAAAACATCAAATTCAAAAACTAAAAACTAATGCCAATGGTTGTCACACCTACTAACACTAGCCAAAGTTATCAAGTACTACACTAATCTAATTGGAAATTAAAAGAGAAAAACATAAAATACCAATTATGGTTGCTGAACACTGAAACTCGGAGTCAAATAAGCCTTGGGAGTCGTTCCTATGCCAGGTCTTTGCTGCATTTTTCGACCTAGAACCCTCTAATTATAGTTTTGAAAAATAAAAGACCGCGCCGCGCGTGCTGGTTTATCACCGTTTTCTCGGTATTTGAATCTTCTCCACCGCCTCATTGCTGAGTCAGCGCGTCGCGCCCTTGTACATACCCGCGGCGCGCGTGCAAATTCGACTGTCTTGTCTTTATCTTCAAACTTCTTCCTTTTTGTACGCTTTTAGCCCCTGTTTACATCATTTCTTTCCAAACAAGCACTGCCACAAAAAGTGAGAATACCACAGCATATATGATATAAATTCACTAAGAATAGGGCTCAACGACTAAAATACTTGATATTACTAGGCGTTGTCAGGAAGCGAAACATTTAATCTCAGTAATAGAGGACCAACATCCCTTGGCATTAAGGACCAGCCAGTGATTAATATACTGAAGACTGTGCTTCAGCATATGGAGGGATGAAATGCCTTGCAGGGCGTGCATGCAGCAGCAGCTTCTAGGGACATGGACTGGTAAGATATTCAACAAGAGAGATTTCGATAGGTAGTTTCAGAGAGAGACCCTGTCTTTTCAGGACCAGACAATACAACATCAGATGATTCTTGTGATTAGCTGACGAGACGGGTTAGTGCTTAGTGTCTCAGTAGGACACAAGACTTGACATACGGCAGCATGCTTCCAGGGATCGAGTCTGGTTAAAATGCAAGAAAGTAACACAACACTCAGGCCCAAAATAAAATGTTATTAGTGGGACTGGGCAGTCTCTCATCAGTGGATAGACTGTGCTGGAACACTGACGAGAATGAGTGGCTCTATTTCATCTCAGAGCTGGTCCTGCCACTGAGAAACGAGACTTGGACACATATAGCAGCATGCTTCTAGGGACGTAGAGTGTCAGAGTTACACACTAGATCATGATCTCCGTCAAATCAAAAAAAAACTCTGACAAGATCACCTTGAGATGTTTAAAAGGTGACCTGTCAAATCAAAACATTAACTCCAGGGGAAATAAATAGCCTCCAAAAACGGAAGTTTCGAGATTACTACATGAGTCTATAAAAGGAAAGAAGAATCGGTTTTTCAAAACCACAAAAAATATACACAACACTATACAAAAGATGGCTGAAAGTCCTTTTAGGCGATGAGACATGCTAGAGGTGAAGCTGTTGGAAGGAGAGTTTATGGGAGGAATGTATGGAGGAGTGATTATTGGGGTTTAGCTGGAGAGTTATGAGGTATGGCTGACATCACTAACAAATGGAGAGACTAGGGGCCGATGGTGGTTCATGTAGGATGGGGTGCACTTCAACTGGTGCCACCGAAGGTGTTGGTGGAATTCAAGGCGTTTGATATGGTGGAGGTATGGTATCGAAGAGGGTGGTGGACTGCAATCTTGGGAGCAACTGATCAGAATCAGTTTGTGGTGAGGCTTTCAGATGAGGTTCAGCTTTTTTTGGATGATAGTGAGCTAAGGAATCATTGGTTGTTCTTTATGGGAACCCATCTTTGTGGCAGTACTTCAAGCGATAGAAAGTAAATGAAAGTTACTACTGTGTAATAGATCAACGTTTGAATAAATAAAAATGTTTTTTGTGAGAGAATGAAAATTATTAAAAAGAACTAACACAACCTTTACTGAATAAAAAAATATTTTTGTTTGTTTTGTAAAAAAAAAAAAACTAACACAACCATTACTGAGAAATCATTCTCAATTCACCAATGAAATAGAGCATCTTATGCTCATCAAGTGGCTTGGTGAAAATGTCTACCAACTGTTGTTCAGTGGGAATATACATTAGCTCGATTTTTTCTTTCTGAATAATGTCTCGAATGAAGTGATGCCTGATGTCAATGTGTTTAGTCTTTAAATGCTGCACTGGATTCTGAGAGATAAGAATAGCACTTGTATTGTCACAGCAGATGGGAGTCTTGATGACGGAAAAGTCATAATCCATCAGTTGACTTTGAATCCATAGTACTTGAGCACAACATCTTCCAGCTGCCACATATTTAGCTTTTGCAGTAGAGCAGGAAACAGATGACTGCTTCTTGCTAGACCAGCTGATCGGTCAATTTCCAAGCATCTGACAACCACCTGAGGTACTTTTTTGGTCTAAAGAGCATCTTGCAAAATCAGAGTCAGTGAATCCAACTAAGTCGAACGAGTACTCACAGGGGTACCAAAGACCCACTGATGGAGTATGTTTTAGATACTGAAATATTTGTTTCACTGCATTAAGATGTGATTCCTTGGGTTTGGCTTGAAATCGAGCACACATGCTGGTGGTAAATACTATGTCAGGACGACTGGCCGTAAGATACAATAAGGATCCAATCATGCCTCTGTAAGATGAGGCATTCACATCAACACCTGAGTGATCAGCATATAGTGAACTGAGGTACTCATAGGAGTTTTGGCTGGCTTGCAGTCAGAGAAAGAAAATTTCTTCAAAATGTCCTGAAGGTACTTGCTTTGGCTGATAAATATTCCCTGAGTCATGAGATAACTGCTTGACTTGAAGACCCAGGAAGAAGGAAAATTCACCCATCATGCTCATTTTAAACTTTAATGACATCACAGCAGCAAATTCTTTACTCAATTTATCATTGGTTGAACCAAAGATAATGTCATCGACATAGACTTAAGCAAGAATGATGTCATCACCTGATCTCTTGATGAAGAGAGAGTTGTCGATAGCACCTCTGTGATATCCCTTTTCAAGAAGATACGAGGTCAAGGTGTCGTACCAGGCCCTGGGAGCCTGTTTGAGACCGTATACAGCTTTGTCCAGTCGATACACATGGTCTAGAAAAACATCATTAATGAAGCCAGGAGGCTGTCTGAGATAGACTTCTTGAGGAAGATCACCATGCAGAAAGGCAGTCTTGACATCCATCTGAAAGACTTTGAAGTTCATGAAAGAAGCATAAGCCAGAAAGAGTCTGATAGCTTCAAGGCGAGCAACAGGTGCAAAGGTTTCATCGTAGTCAAGCCCTTCCATCTGAGTGAAGCCTTGAGCCACCAGGCGAGCCTTGTTCCAGACAAAAATTCCATCTTCATCCATTTTGTTTCTGAACACCCATCGAGTCCCCACGATGGTCTTTCCTTGAGGACGAGGAACAAGTATACACAACATGTGTCTTTGGAATTCATGGAGTTCATCCTGCTTGGCCTTAGTCCAGTCAGCATCTAGGAATGTATCGTCCACCCTCTTAGGTTCAATAAGCGAGACAAAGTTCACATAAAGACAGAAGTTGCTTGAGACTTGTCTTCGAGTACGGACCCCTAAAGAAGCATCTGCAATGATTTCAGAGATTGGATGATCCTTGACAGTTGGGAGAGGTTGAGAGTGAGAAACATCTTCATTTTCAGCATTATTGATCGGCACAGAATCATCAGAGGAAATCTCATGAACCAGTAGAGACTCAGAGGCAGAGTCATTGAGAGCATGAACCTCATGAGAAGGAGTATCATCAGGAGGAGAAGGAACATCAGCAGGAGACAATGCAGAAGGAACTGGAATTGAATCTAGGGGAGCTGAAGAGATTGGTAAGAGAAGTTCTTCAAGAACTGAGTGCTCATGAACCTCATGCTAATGTGGAAATGTTGACTCATCGAAGCGAACATGGATGGATTCGATCACCTTTCTTTTGTTTACATTGAAGACTATGAAAGCTTTAGAAATTGACGAGTAACACAAGAAAATGCCATCATCGGACTTTGCTTCAAATTTTGACTGCTGCTCCCCCTGTTTCAGTATAAAACATGCACAACCAAAAGCATGAAAGTAAGAAATATCAGGAGAACGACCTTTCAGTACTTCATAAGTTATCTTTCAATGCCTTTTGACAATGATGAACCAGTTTTGAGTGTAACAGACAGTATTTACAGCTTCAGCCTAGAAAGAAAGAGGAAGACCAGCGTCAACAACCATAGTCCTTCCTGCTTCAATTAAGGTACAATTTCTTCTTTCAGCTACACCATTTTGCTCAGGAGTTCGAACAACAGAGAGTTTTTGAAGGATCCCTTTCTCTTCACAGAAGGATTCGAGGATCTGATTTCGAAACTCAATATCATGATCACTTCTCAGCTGCTTTACTTTGAGATTAAAAAGAACTTCTGATTGTTTGATCAATGATATGATTTCAGCAGCAGCATCACTTTTGTTCCTTAGAAAAATGACCCAGGTGAAACGAGAGAATTCATCCACTATAACAAGAGAGTACTTTTTACCAGCAAGAGAGGCCACATGAACAGGTCCAAATAGATCCATATGCATCAACCTGAAAGGAGAAACAATAGAAGAGCAATGTTTAAATTTAAAGGAGACTTTAACCTATTTACCTTTTGCACATGCAGAAAAAAAATTTCGTTAACAAAATTCATCTTTGGAAGACCTCGAACAAGCTGATTGTTGGAAATCTTGGAGATATTCTTGAAATTCAAGTGAGACAAATGTTTGTGCCACAACCAGTTGATGTGAGATTGAGCGCGTGCAAAGAAGTACCTCTTCAGAGATTGAGCAGCTGAGAACATATCCAGGATGTATATGTCATCACACCTTTTGGCAGTGAGAACAATTTCTTTAGCAGCATCAATGATGTTTCCTTCTCTTTTGTTGAAGCAGACTTCGTAATCAGCATCACACAGCTGACTGATGGAAATTAGATTGTGCTTTAAGCCTTTAACAGAAGAAACATTAGAAAATTGTACAGATTTACAACGAATGGTGCCGTAGCCTTTGGTGTGACCCTGATTGTTGTCACCATACGTAACCACTAGGCCATCTTTCTTAACAAAATCTTCTAATAATGACTTGTATCTAGTCATGTGATGAAAGCATCCACTGTCAAGATACCAAATATTTTCATGACCCTATAGTTACTAAAACACATGTGAGAACCTTAGTGAACCCAATTGGAAATGGGTTTGAAACAAGAAAGAATATTTCATAGCATTCAAAGGGAAGACAATTTAAGGAATTTTCTTTCTTGGACCATTTGTTGTAGCGAGAGGCAATATTTTCTTTTCTGTCACGTCATGACTCAAAATTGCACTGATCAGCTTTATGAGATGAGTCACCACATCTGTAGCATGTTTTGATGGGTTTAAATTTTCTTAATTTTGAAAATTTCAGTTTATTCATAGCTTTTGAAAAAGTGGTTCGTCCATTCATTAGACACAGTATCAGAGGTGGTACACTCAGGAGCTTCACAGGCAATATTGATGATAGTATGAAACTCACCATTAGAAATTGGAAATGTAATGAGATTCTCAGTACTAACACAAATGTTCAATTGCTCAATTCCTTTCACAGAGGGATCAATAACACTGATTTTGGTTTGAATGTCAGAAACACCTTTTTCATTAACAGTACAATGTTTTTCAATAAGATCAGTTTTCTTTTGAAATCCAGAGGGAACGAACTTATTTTTAAAGTCCTGAATCAATTCTTCTTTTGAGGGAAAAGCTGGTTCAGTTTCAATTTTTAAATATATTAACAGCTGAATCAAAGTCTCTACTAAGAATTTTGGTGGCCTGAAAGGATATCTGATCATTAATAAGCTTAGACACCTTTTTGTGCGAGTGAGTCCAGTTCTTAAAGATCAGCTGAATTTGTTAGGATTCAGCTTCAACTGTTCGTTTTTCTTCGAATAACAATTTGTTAGACAAAATAAGGTCACGACATTCAAGTTTCAATTTTGAGTAATCAAGATCCTTGTTTTTAATTTGATTTTTCAATTGTTCGTTTTCTTGAGTCAGCCGTTGTTTGTTAAAGTTTGAATTTTCAAGACAGACACACAAATACTCAAAAGCGTTAACTTTTTCATTTACAGATACATCAACAAAATCTTTGATCTGATACAACGAAGAGGAGTCAAATTCCTTTGTCAGGTCATCCTAGCCAGCAAAAGATACATCAGCATCAGCAGCACTGGTGCTACTGCTTGACCCTTCAGTGGATTCACCAATAACAGCCATCAGACACACATTTTGATTCTCATCATCTGAGGAATCAGCTTCTTCTTCCCATTTTTCCTTTTCTTCTTCAGCCACCAGAACTTCGAGCCCAAATTTTGCCTTTGAGAGAGGCCACAAGTCGTTTATACTTGACTTCATATGACTCATCTATGGAGTCAGCTCTCTTCTGTTTGCAGTCCTTGGCAAAATGTTCAGTGCTTCCGCAGTTGAAGCAGTTACCATCATTCTTCTTGTCAGCAGCAGGTTTAAGATTGTCGCTGACAGACTTGCTAAAGTTTGAGAAGTTGGGTTTTGAGATGCCAGAGGAACGATGAAGACCAACTTTTCTACTGTCTTTGTACTAATTGAATTGTTTAACAATTAGTGCCGCTTGAGATGCAAGATCGGCCATGTGCTTGAACTCCTCATCTTCAATGTCTGAGTCTTCAGCAACATCAGTTTCAGCATCATTCTTTGAAAACAAAGCAGCAGATCTTTCATGTTGGCTGTCTCTCATTATCTCTTTTCGCTGAGCCTTAATCTCTTCATGACTACGCAGGTTCCCAAAGAGACTCTGAAGATCCATGGTGTGAATCTTCTCACTATTTTTTAGAACATCAACATGATGCTCCCATTTGTCATCTAGGGAATCGAGAAACTTGAGAACAAGAACAGAGTCAAGCTTGAGGATATTAAATCTCATCATATCATTCACCAAATAGTTGAAACAATTAAAGGTTTAAGTATGACTCTTAAGCATCATAACAATTTTGGACAACTTTACCCCCTTTTGTCCCGTTTTGACCAAAAAGGGTATTTCGGGTTTTACAATGTTATTTTAGCAACTTTCAAATTTTTACATCTTTATAAGCTTAACTCAATGCTTAGATGTCAAAACATCTTTCATTTTACTCATTTATAACCTTTTGGCAAAATTTCGACGAATAAAGTTTCTAAAAATAGAAACCAATACAAAACATGTTATTTTCCTTTCATTTGACACAAATGTGTTCCAAACACTTCATAATACTTTTCCAATAAATTTCTAGGTTCACTTTTGTGCTACTTTTGTACATACCAAAAATTATCCCAAAATAATGGAATTCAAGATTCCATTCCACTTACCAAATTTTTGTCCAATTAAAACATTGGAACTTATAACTCCATTCCTTGGTTTATGTATTTATATTTAATATGTCGGAGGAATTACCAATTCCATCCCATTATTGCAACTTTTATTTAAAAGGTGTCTTAAACTAGTATAGTTCAAGCCACATACAAACCAAACAAAGATTCAAATAACAATTTTAACAGTAATCCAATTTTTGACTTTATGTCATTAAATTTCCACTCCTTTGCTTTATACACCCCAAGATGTAAACTTTATGACTCTAGCATCAAAATCCTTGCATTTGACTACTTTTACCGATTCATGTTTTTTTTTTTTAGAACGGCGATTTATTAAACTAGCCAGGAGCTAGAAACAACAAACGTTACAAAGTATTACAGTAAGAGATAGGAGAGCATTGCCAAACATGCCAATTAAGACTATCAAACTTGTTTCTATGCTTAAACCAATTGTAAGAATTAATCATAATGTTATCAATTGTGATATCCAAAGAGCTCCTGGAATTCTTGTAGACACAATCATTCCTCGATTTCCATATGAACCACACTGTGGTGTAGATAAGACCCAACTTCATCACTCTAAACTTTTTACTAAGCCGGCTGCAATCCATCAGATTAACAAGGTCATCAACACAATCGGGGGGCTTTGGAAGAAACGACGACCATTTGAAAAACCAGGACCAAATACTTTTTGCAAGAGGACATTCGAAGAAAAGATGATCCACAGATTCTTCACCATAAACACAGACCTGACAGGACACCGACTCCACACAAATACCTCTCGAGGCGAGATTTGTCATCACCGGGATTCGTTTTTGAAGAAAGCGCCATAGGAAACAGTTGACTTTACGAGGAATCCACTGAATCCATTGAAAGTCTAAAAGAGAATCCTGAAAAATCTTATCTTCCATGATAATTCTGCAGGAGGAAACCGAGAAATTACCATCAGCATTGTGCTTCCAAACCCATTTATCAGGCACCGGATTTAAATTAGCCTGCGTAATCCGGTCACAAAGAGAAGCTAATTCATGTGCAAACAAGCTTAGTATCACGATACCATCATCTTAGTCATCATATGTCTAAAAAGACATAAATTAAAAACATCAAAATTGACCATAAAACAAATATCAAACTGATTTCTGATTCAATCAACCATTCAACACCATTCTTGAACTAAAAATCTTAGCATGCATTCAAACTTTTCAACCAAAAATTCAAACTTTGGAATTAGGGTTCCAAATTTACTTTTAAATCTACCCCAATCAATAGAAATCAGAACTCAGAAGCTGGATTATGCTTGAAATCGGACCAAAGGAATAAATCCCTAGCCACCATCGCACCTCCGGCGACCTCTGACGCCGCCTCCGGCACTATTCCCGACCACCACTAGTGAACTGCTACTTTTTCTCGTCAGCACCAGTGTAGCCGTTGATCTGTCTCTGGATCTCTTTCATGTTTCTCGTCTTTCTGTTTAATCTACGCACACACACATAATCAGGATGTGTGTGCGTGTGCTTCTTTAACCCCTCTCGATTTCTCAGTTTCCCTTGTTCCTTCTTGTTGAAAGTCGTGAACTAAAGAGACCAGGTGAGGGTCTCGATCTTGCCTCACCCGATCAGGCGACACACAAAGAAATCGAGCATGTGTATGGCTGCGATTCTGCATCCCGACCTCTCCTTCTTCATACTGAAATTGCGAACCACCACCGGCCTCCATCTGATGAGAATCGCAACCCTAGAACCATAGAAAAACTAAAAGAGTCTTCTTCTGATTCTCTTGTTTCTCACGAATCACACAAGCACACACACGAGTGTTTCTCTCTCTCTCCCTCTCCGATTCCTCCATTTCTTTTCGATTTGAAATCAAGTTCGTACAAAAACTGGGGATGCACATCTGGTTTACGTGTTTTGGAAAGTGGGACGAGCCCACAGGAAAGAACGGAACCGGTGGCTGGGATTTAAAATGAAATGACAAAATTGTCCCCTCACTTTTCCAGCCTTGGAAAAAAAATCTTTTGCTCATTATTTTTCATGATTTTCACTTGGTCACAACTTCTCACGTCCAAACTTTACATATATTATACCTTTAAAAAGGTGCGAACGAACTTTACAACTTTCTTCTATTGAACTAACGCCATGTTCCCGAGTTTCATTAAAGAAAAGAAAGGAAAATATGGAGAGAAAAGAAAGGGAGGGAAAAGAAATGATTAATCACTTTCGTGTTCCCGAGTTCAGAGGAAAAGAAAGGAAAATAAAATAATTTTTTGTTCCCGAGTTGAAATGAAGAGAAAGGAACACGACAAATTGACAAATTTACCCCTAATCTATTTTCGCACAAAAAATAATAATATTTAAATTCCAATCATCGTCAATATATTTTCGCAAAAAAATAATAGAATTTAAATTCCAATCATCATCAATAAAACTAACAAAATTACAATTCTACCCCTAATATGTTTTTCGCACCAAACATGATGATTTCACAACCGATACCAAACCATAACTACTATAAGTTGGTAATGAACAAAATAAACGCATTTGAATTATACCAAACATTTGAAATTGTCTTGGACGATACTATTTTGATAGAATGATTCTCAAAAACAGAATTCAAAAAACCAAGCCATAAACAAAATCCAAATATATAATGTCAAAAGTAATAAATAATTAAGAACTACCACCCAAATTTACTCATTTACCCGCACCCATCATTGTTTTTAGTATAGTCACCCGTATACTTAGTGGACTGGTAAACAATGTCCTTGCATCTGCTTGATTACGCGCCAAATACATAAGAGCCCCCGGTAATTCATTGGGATCAATCTTTATAAATATGTGAACGAGTGTTTCAATGGCTTTAGTATATAAATATATTTTGTAATTCTCAATCTAGTATCATTGTGGGCCTATCTGTAACTATCACATGTTGTGTGATCGGTGATGTTGATTTTTGTGAAATCTCAAACGACATAATATATTCTTTGGATCCATTATAAATGCATATTGCAAAGCCATTAACCCTATTAATATCCTAATAATGTATATAACGAATAACTATACTAGAGAAATTATTTGGAAATTAGAGGTAAAGAATGTGCATAAGTTTAACATCCATGATCAACAGATTAAAGATTTGGTGGCTCGCTTAGCAATTATTATGTCAAATAACAGTCAACCTATGAGTTTTAAGTGGGGTTTTAAACACGTATAAAATGCAATTAATCAATATGACTTTTTTCTTCACAAACAGTCAAACAGGAAGATTAACATAACATATTAAAGAAGAAAAAAACTACGCAGCATGTCAAGAAAAGAAAAAGAAAATTACGTATAACATATTTACACAGAAAAAAAACAATCATATCAGATTATCATCGTATAAGTACACTAAAAAGAAAAAAAACAGCACAACATGCCATTAAAATATACAATGCAGCAAAACTCTATGGCAGCAGGAAAATTTTAAACAACCAGCAAAGCTTCAGCATTTATAAGAACATAAGCTTCAGCAACAAGGAAAAAAAGAAAAACGCAGCTTTGTCAAGCTTCAAAGCAGGAAAAGAACATAAGAAAAAAAAGAAATAAGAGGAGAAAAACCTGCACTTTATCAAGCTTCAGCAACAAGAATACGCAGCACTGCAGCAGGCTGGAGAGGAGAGAAAAACGCAGCTTTGTTTGGCGATAATAATACGTAGGTATAGAATTTATAAGATGTTTGAGGGCAATTTCGTCAATAGTGTAGATATATACAAGGGATGAGATTTCTTTCTATCCGATTTCGTCCAAATTGGGAGGAAAAGTTGGAGGGATAAGGATCCTCCTGTATCCCTTCCATTCCTTCACAATCATTCCAAAAAAAAATT
Source organism: Cichorium intybus (assembly GCA_023525715.1). NCBI lineage: Eukaryota > Viridiplantae > Streptophyta > Magnoliopsida > Asterales > Asteraceae > Cichorium > Cichorium intybus. The sequence continues at coordinate 45,252,348 of CM042010.1, read as the reverse complement.
GTGGAACACCAAAGAGTTTGACTTTCCTTCCAAATCCTTTCTCTTCCGTCGTTTAATGAGACTGGGGAACAAGGTGTAAGTCTGAATCTCAATATATTTTCCGATACAGCCCCTCAAACATGGGCACTTGGCTATTTTTGTCACTTTTGGGCCATTTTAATTCATCATAACTCCTTCGTTACAACTCCAAATGACCCGAATCTTTTTCATATACTTTTGTTATCTCAAATATTAACAAAGTCATCTTGATGACTTTTGCCCAAATCTTTCTAGATTTTGAGATAATAATTTCCAAAGTTTGCATAATAAACTTTTCACTTTTAGTCATTTATTTCAAACATTGCCCTTATGTCCTTAAGATTAAATTCTAATTGAATAATAATTGTATCATGACTTAAATAAAGGTCTTAACAAATAAATTCTCCATCATTTCACCTTCTTGGACCGTTTTGCCCTTGCAAAACGTGTCGAGTTTATTTAAGTATCACTATTTATATTGAACACTTGCATAAATTCTTATATTATATATGACAAAAATTATGTTTGTCATAGCTGGAGCCTGGTACTGAATTTGTGGTGTTTGGTAGTACGAAGGGTAAGATATATGTGGCTGTGAAGGATGGTAGGATGGAACCGGATTTTGCTGGTAGGTTAGCTGACTCATCTGGCTGGGAGTATTCTGGTGGTTAGCAGATAAAAGGTAAGCTAGTTGCTGAACAGTTTGCTGAAACTGTACAAGCTGCTGAGGACTGTTACCCAGCACTAGAAGATTGTGTACTGCTACTAACGCTAGTGGTCCACCGAGGTGAGATTGTTCCCTTTCACATCATTTTCCTGTCCAATCAAGTTATTATAGAGACGATACATGTTATAAGTTTTTAATTTGCCGGAATCCTGGAGAATCATTTTAACAAGCATCTAATCTCTTCCTAGTCCCTCAAGAAATCGAAGGTTGATTTCTTGGTTAGGGTTAGACCTTGTGGCTCCTGCACTTAGGAGTCTTGTGACAATTAGAGATAAGCGAGTAAATGCTTGTCTTAAGGTTTCTCTAGGAAAGGTTGAAAATTGATTGTAATCTGCAAGACTTGATATTAGCTTTTGATCATTCTCTTCCTCCGTCCCTAGAAAAATATTCTGCAAAAGAACCCAGATTTGTTGGGTCGTAGTGCAGTTCTATATGAGATCGAAGAGTTCCGGAGGAATGCCACATGAAATCTCAGTGAATGCTATTTGATCATTGTCCATCTTCTCGATATCCAAGGGAGTTAATCTGGGTTGAGGTGCACCATCCAGAGCACCTTCTGCTATGTCTGCTCTGGGGATATAAGTTGGGACATGAGGTCCTTCTTCAACTGAACGCCAGATACCCTTCCCTTGTCTACGAATATAATTTCGCATTCTGGTAGCCCAGCCATTATACTCAGTAGGAATGAGTATAGGGGCTCGATTAGAGCTTCCCACACTGTTGGCTACATTAAGAGAGTAATTCATTTGCATTTTGAGGAAAGAAAAGTTTGAACTGTTTGACACGAAAAATTTAAGAACTTGAGCTTCAATAGCATGCAATGTCTTCAGAGGATTCAAGGGTTGTTTCTTTAGCCAAGGCTTGAGCAAACATAGCACCAAGAACCATAAAGACAGCTATTATGGCTCTGATACCAATTGTCGGAACCCGGAACTAAGTAAAGATGCGGAAAATGGAAGATTGCGGAATGAAAAAGGAAGTTCTTAAATATAGGATTCGGAACTGATGGACAAGTCCAAAGACTTGTGTGTTTTGCTGAAGATAGAACAAGTTCGAAACTTGAATGAGTTTACTTAGTTGGATCTTGTAAGCTTAACAATAATATAAGTGCACAAACAGTTAACAAGAATGAAAAGTAAAGACAATAAGATTAAAGTACTAGAAATGAAAAGAACACAGCAAGAATAGATATTAACAATAGGAGATTTGATGAAATGAGAGGATATATATATATATATATATATATATATATATATATATATATATATATATATATATATATATATATATATATATATATATATATATATATATATATATATATATATATATATTAATGAAGTGTTACAAATCAGCTCTCAAAACATGAGGACTGAGTGAAGACGTCTTCCTTTTATAGACTAAGGGAAAACATCTGGACAATATCCTAAGGACTGAAGAGTAGACACCACGTCTCTCTTCAGTCAGACAAGATGGTTCTAAATAATATAATAATACAATGTCAGACTAGGGTGGCTTATCTAGAATATAAAATACAAACAGTACACCCGACATGCTTCTAAAATGTCATGCCTGATCTAGTCTAATCATTTCCTATAACTTGAAGCACTTATCCATTTGTCTTATCTTCATTATCAGTATTCAGTCTTTATTCTTCTTTGGTGTGGATTGAGTACAATAGGTTTCCGAATTTACTTAAGTGGTTGTACCGAAAGCCTGAGTGGATTTCGTTACCTTGACATATTCGGAACATGATCTTCGGAACATAATGATTTTCGGATCTTTATGTCTTCGGAGAACTTTTCTTTTTGCAAGGTTCCGAAATCCAAGACTGGATTTCGGTCTAATATATTTCGATATAACAGATTTCAGTATAAACAGTGACATTCAGATAAAGTCATATTCATTAATAAACGATACCATGTTTCGGAACATACGTATTCAAAGCAACATATTGCTTTCAACACTTAAAATATTTAGAAACATTACATTCATTCTCACAACCAAACATAATCAAAACATTCCATCAAAATAATGTTCAAGTACCACAAACATAAACTAACTAACTCTCCATTCAAACACCGGGTTGGTCAACGACCCATTCTGAACACTAACACTATGATTGATTGTTCTCTATTCAAACAGTACAAGCGCCATGCAACTTCAGGGAACATGAATTAACTAGCCTAATTGTACTATATAAACGGATCTTCTTATCTTTTGTCTTTATCTTCATTTGTCTTGAACTCTTATCACGATACAAACTTTTGAGGTAACCGAAAATTAAGGATAATTTTCGGTGTGGAGATTACTAAACTTATGATCTTCTGATGTCATGAGTTGCCATACCGAAAGTATTATGTACTAAAATTCATAGAGAATTTCGGTGTCTTCTTAACTTGTTTCCTTGAACTTGTAAATCTTCTAAGTATAAACTCTTTGTAGAACAGACCGAAATCAAGTGTGAATTTTGGTGTTTCAAATCTCAGATTCACATTATCATAAAAGTAAACACAAGTAGATGATAAAGTATGTTCATTAATAACTCAAAGATATTCAGCAGTTACATGAAGAACATACATCAAAAGATAAGAATATTGTCAACAGAAGATTACATCCAAAAACCACTATAGTTGGTCAAAGATTTTAACATTAATAGTAAGGAAAAAATCTAATTTTAAATGTCCAGTTTAACTATTATTATTATAAGTTACATTTTAAACTATGTTTTTAAAAAGTTTGTATGATTATACGAAATAGATTTTGTACAATATTTTAATTAATTTGGCATTGCAATTTAGGTTTTACATTTAAATGGTTTAAATATCTAAAATATAGTTTTTGGATTTTCTTTTATGTTTAATTGAAAATTTGATTTAAGTTTTCTCTTTAACGTTCTATTTAAATTAACAAATTAAGTATAATATATCAATTATCCAAAATTTGTGATGTTAAAACGATGATGTTTTACATACAACGACATATCTAAACTAATAAAGAAGCATATTGCGTTAAAAATTAAAGTGTTAACATTAGAAATGGAATAATAAATTCAACTTTTATTTCGTAATCTCAATAAACAATACATATAGGAAATAATATTTTTTATCAAGCTCATATTTACCTACATTTAACATCTTCATATTTCATATATATATATATATATATATATATATATATATATATATATATATATATATATATATATATATATATATATATATATATATATATATATATATATATATATATATATGTCTTTTTTAATACATGTATTCATCGAACTCGGAATCTCCATAATAGTTCTTAAGAATACCACATGAACAATAACAAAAACTATTAATAGATATGTTGTCTTATACAAAATGACATCTTCCAAAGTCGCGTACTTCTTTCTCGTTCCATACAAATACACACACCCCTCATAATGTAGAATTTTATGTGTTATCAATTCATCATCCCCTCCATGCTATTATTTAAACTCTAACCAAATTCATTTACATATGTCAAACTATTTATATATGTACTAAGCAATAAGTGTCATAAGTACCAATTAAATACCATAAGTTATAAAACTCTTGAGATGTAGTGATTAATTAGATGCAAGTTAAAAAGTTTTAGAATTAAAATATATTTTTCATATAATTAAGTTTTTTTATCAAATTAATATGGATTTAATATATAAGTTAAAGAAACTCTTGAGTGGTAGATGTTAATTAGTTGAAAGTTGAAGTGTTGAGGGAGTTTCAAATGAACATGGTGAAAGGATTTAGTTTATCTTGAACCACAATGATTTGAATGACCTCTATTATAAGAGTTACTAGGCGATGTCCCGCCCGTTGCGTATGTTAAAGTTATGTAGCTAAAACTTTGACATTGACATTAACTATGAAATAATATTTTTACACTACATTGATATATAAAATTGTAACTATTTTGAACAATACGATAATATAAACATCTATTACAATCTTATTACTCGATGGCCGCTACCCGCTACTTGTGCTTGAATACAACCAAATATAATTCTCGACTTAGACATATTTTTAACAATTGTGTTGATTAGTTAATTTAAAGTTTACTTAATTTATCATCTTTTAATTTTGATCATGATTACTATTTATAATAACAACCATTTTTAAGGTAATGTAATATAATTTATATTTTTATCTTACAATACATTATTATTATTGTCAATTAAATTTATAAATCAATTATTATTATTAATGAGTTGTAGAAGGCTATAAAAACCAATTATTATTACTATTAAGGAGTTATAAAATATTAAAGTCTAGGTATAAAGTTTTATTTTATTTGCAGCTATATTACATTATTGAACCAATTATGAATATTACAAACTAAGAGTATACATCTTTAAAAAATAGTTAGTTAATTGCATTGATGTTTTATCTAATATTACAACTCTTCAAATTCCAACTAAGGGTTATTTAGCATTAAACTACTATAATTGAAGAGGTTGTTTCTAGTTATGGTATTTAATTGATACTTATGATAGTTAATTAAATATGCTTGAAATATTTAAATTATGTTTAATTAATTAAATAAATAATATGAAAATCTAATACTTATTCTCATATTATATTAGAATCTGTCTAACATTAATAAATTTAATAATACGTTATTTCTATCTTTTTGAATTTTTATGTTATAACTTATTTTTGTAGATTTCTTTCAAAGTAAATTTTCAAACCATGTGGTCTTAGTGTTTTCTAGAATATGACTATCAAATTAATGGGTGAAAATTTATTCGACAATAGGAAATTGGCGGGTGTTTAATGTATTTCATTGTATGAAATGTGTGTATATTTTGCATTGATGTTTTATCTAATATTACAACTCTTTAAATCTAATTAAGGGTTATTTAGCATTAAACTACTACAATTGAAAAGGTTGTTTCTAGTTATGATATTTAATTGATACTTATGATACTTAATTAAATATGTTTTAAATATTAAAATTATGTTCAGTTGATTAAATAAATAATATGAACAACTAATACTTAATCTTATATTATATTAGAATCTTTCTAATATTTATAAATTTAATACTATGTTATTTCTATCTTTTTGAATTTTTATGTTATAACTTATTGTTGTAGATTTCTTTCAAAGTAAATTTTGAAACCATGTGGTCTATGTGTTTTTAAGAATATAACTATCAAATTAATGGGTGAAAAGTTATTCGACAATAGGACATTGGCAGATGTTTAATGTATTTCATTGTATGAAATGTGTATATTTTATTCATCAGTACTATAAATCAACCATTTAAAAAATATCATAGAGTTTTAAAAAAGTGATAGATTATGTAAAAACCTACAATTCCATTATTAAGAATTTAACTATAATACTTATATATGTCTATTTATTTACTTATTGCTTTATATTAATTATTCATGGAGATTTTACATTTATTTATGAATCAAAATATTTGAGAAATGCACATGAGTTCGTCTTTAGTTGTTATAATTTCATGATTGTAAATTCGTTTACATATACGTTTTTTTTTTTTTGGTGCACATTATTTTTTATGATTAAGCTCGTGTATTTGTGTTCTGTTGTTATATTGTTCTTGACATTGTGGAGGCATTCGATTATCTACATAAAAATCACCATTGACGTATGAATGTATGAGATACATCCATTATCAACACATGTTTATAATGTAATAAAAAAATAGAAACTAACAATGAATTAATAATTAGAATCTATTTTCATTTATTTGCAATAATTTGATACTATATTGAAATTTGACACATTGTCATGTTGTCATATTATTATAATTGTATATACTTGAGTAAAATATTCACCAAGAACATAATTATATTATATACATACTCTAAGACGAAACTCAATCAAACAATCATATAGGATATTTCAAACTAAGAACAAACATATTTAACAAATACATTGAAATATAATTTCTTTTGAATCTAGATGTACAACCATAAACATTTTCTTGAAATCTAAATAAAGTGGAAGAAAAAGATGTGAATATAAATTGAATCAGAGAAATAACTTAATAGTTTATAGACTTTCAAAACCTTGATATTCATACTTGCCTTTAGTTCTCCCCAATATATTTGTTCATTCAAATATTTCTTTTAGAGATTGGATGCCTATTGATCTCTTGCACCTTCATTCCATCTTCATACATTTTAGATAACAATAATAGAATAATAGAGAAGATACATGTAACCAATGATGAAAATAATACTCTTATATAGGAAAAATATTGCATTTAAATAAACAATTAATTGGAAGAAGTTGAAATTGATAATACATTTAAATAACAATTAACTAGAAGAAGTTGAAAAGGCGAGAGTTTCAAATGAATATGGTGCAAGATAGAGGCATATCTTTAACCAATTTCATTTGAATGATCTCTATTATAAAAGTTACTAGGCGAGTACCTGCGCAACGAGCAGGAATAAAAATTATACAATCAAAATACTAACAAATATATATTGTGAATAATAATTAATTTATCGTTATTAACTATAAAATAATACTTTTATACTAAAATAAAAGGTTAATATAAACTTTTGACATTGTATTTAACAATAAGAAAAATCGATATCTATAAGAAAGTTGAAAATTAAAAATTTTAAAGTATATATAATGATATAATGCAATTAACAAATAATATTCAAATTAATATGGTTCAAAATAGATATTTAGTTATTTTGCATCATAATTATTTTCCATGTATCTGCAAAAAAATAAAAAATAAAAAAAAATATATGAACATAAAGACAAATATATCATATCAAAAACAAATACCATCTCTAGTTCCATTATAACATTTTTACTTTTCAGTTGGTTATTTCTCATATCGTACACAATTGCACTAAAATAATTCAATCATCTTTCAATATATTAAGGTCAATTATCTTAGTATATATCATATAACAATGGTGAAACTGTTTGTAGAAATGAAGTATTATCATGTAGTGGAAGTTAACTATTTATATTAAACCACATATTCAATGAAAATTAACTTATTCCATTAAATATTTATTTTAATGTCAAAATTATAACTAATCTTACTTATCATTAAATTGTTATAATTCCAGAGGGATTTTAACCTTAAGATAGTTAAATAATACTTATGATATTTAAAATGATGAATAATACTAACATTAAAAATAAAAATCATCTACTTTCAACTTCAAGTAAATTGGTTGTTGAATGTTGATAGAAACATTGTTAATTTTAAAATACTAATTTGTTTAAATGAATAATAAAAATTATATATCTATTGATTAGGCTAGAGACTTTCGTATACCGATTCAACAAATTTCACACATTTCATATACAATAACGTTAAAAATATATTTTTTCGTCAAATTTAAGAACTAAAAACTAACGCTTAATTAAAATAAATTAGCATAAAAATATTATAATATATTTATATATATATATATATATATATATATATATATATATATATATATATATATATATATAACTTTATCACAACATTTATGAGTACAAACTAATAATAACATTTGTACTGAATTCAAACAATTATCTCACATTAATAAAACAATTAATAATTATTATTAAAAGACATTTGAAAAGTTATTGGTTTTTCAAATCAATGTGTTTGAAGAAAAAATTACTATAATATAACAAATATATATATATATATATATATATATATATATATATATATATATATATATATATATATATATATATATATATATATATATATATATATATATATATATATATATATATATATATATATATATATATATATATATATATAGATATTAAAGCTTTTCAAATTCCAATTAAAAAGTTATGTGTCATTAAACTATTATAACTTAAATGACTTTGTTAACTTATACATTCAATTGATATGTGTAGTACTTATTATCAAGAAAAATAATAATTTGACATCTAAAATAATTAGTCGTCTTGACCGAATATACGTAAATATTAAGTTTTAGGATGTTGATTTGGTTTAATATTTCTAATTTGATATTTACATTTATAAATTAAAGTAATATGAATGGTTTTTGTGATTATTAAATTAATATATTATTAAATAAACAATAACAAATATTTATTAATTATAATAATAAATAATTGATCATTTATCATATTCAATTGATAGTGTATCAACCGTTATAAGTTGTGTGACGGTATATATATATATATATATATATATATATATATATATATATATATATATATATATATATATATATAATGAATAACAAACATATTAAACATATTGATCTTTATACATAACAGATAACAAATGATAAGAAAGAAAAATAATACTACAACTTTTAATAACATAAAAATCTTAAAATATCTATGATAACATTTATATTAAAAAACATATTGAACATTCATAGATTGTACAAAAAGAATATATGAACATCAAGATAGGTTTGATATATTTTCCTTCTTGAGAAAATTTACCGAACTCTCATTTTTTATTCATTTCCCTGAAAAAGAAGATTATCGGTATTAGAGATTTACCTCTAATCCCAAACTATATTATCCCAAGAAAGTTCACATTATAACCACTGATACGTCAAAACTCATTTCTTCAATTCTTCATATTTGCATCACAAACTTTTCAAAATATGATGATTTTTGTGAGAAAATCTTGTTTATATACTACTAATATACTCACTATATATTAATGATAGGAAAATAAAAAGTCATTATAAATTGTGATCAGTTTTAGATATATGAAAAAGCAATTAATTAAAATCTAGTAAATCTAATAATGATAAGCTATAAGTTAGAAAACTAGTGAGTGATAGTGATTAATTGTTTGAAAATTGAAAAGTCGTGGAGGTTTCGAATGAATATGGTGCAAGAATGAGACCTATCTTGAACCATATTCATTTGGATAGCCTCCTTTATAAGATTTACTAGACGAATGCCCGTGCATTCCACAGGTTAAAGTATATAATTAAATCCTAACAAATATAAGAATGATTATATCATGACATTAGCTATAAAATACTATTTCTTACACTAAATTAATGTATAAACCTTCAACTATTTTGTACAATATTATCTAATAACATCTACCCGTGACTTATGCATGAAAAGGTTATGTATAATTCTCGATTAATGTTCCTTTTAATTATTGTTATAACTTAATAACTTTAATTTACTTATTTGATCTTCTTTTGATTTCGACCACAACGATTCGTTAATATATCAACCATTTTTAAAAGGTAACGTTATACAATTTATAATTTTATGTTACTATTAATTATTTTTTATTGTTAATTAATGTTAAAACTAATTGTTATTAATAAAATTTATAGAAGACTTTTAAAAACCACTTATTATTATTAAAATGTTATAGATATTAAAATGTCTTTATCTTGAAATTGCACTCAACACATGATATTATATCAAAACTTCTATTATATAAAGATGTATACTATCATAATTTATCATATCAAAATACCAAAAATCTCAAATAAAAATTCAAATCATCAACTAATTACATAAGTTGAGTTCGAGTTACAAAATAAGTGTAAAACATAATAAAATAAAATAATCTCGTTGTGAAATTTATTCCATACACTCATGTTTTAATCATCAATAATTTTTATATGATTTTTTTAATCTATAAGACATGAGAAAACTATTAAGTTACTCTGATAATAAATAACAAACTTACAAATTTAAAATTTTAACATCGTAACATCACTTGAAATATAGCAAAAATAAAAACTCAAACCAACACCAAAATCTTTAAATTTTTGTATACTTCTTTCTAATTGTTTTCTCTCATTTTGTATGTGATTTGTATTTGTGTTTTACTCAAATGATTGACCTCTTTTATAGTAAAAAAAATAAATCATTCAACTACTTTTCATTTGATACTAATAAATTATATCACATTAGTTTTAATACTTAGTAAGTATAATATATAAGTTAAAAAACTCTTGAGTAGTTTTCATTAATTAGTTGAAAGATGAAGGGTTATGGATATTTCAAATGAATATGGTGCATGAATGAGACTTATCTTAAACTATATTTATTTGGATGACTTCTATTATAAGAGTTATCTATATATATTATAAAAGAAGCACAAATACTTGCACCATATCAATTTGAAACCCCTATGACCTTTCAAATTTCTTCTAACAATTATTACAATTTGGTTAGTTAATGTGAGATAAGTGAAAATAAAACAAATATTATAAACTTAATTCTTCAACTTTTAACTTAACACACTTAATTTATCAACTTTTAACTTAACACACTTAATTTATTGGTTTAAATTAGATGTAAAACATTATATTTTTAATGCTACCACATTATAGTTATTAATCTAACATATTTGATCTAGAAATGATGCTAAATTCAAAATGTAATTCAAAATGTTGAATAAACTTGAAACAATTTTATGAAGACTACTTTTTCAAATAGTTAAAAAGTTCAAATATAATGTTAAACATAAAAACTTAATCAAAATGTAGAACTAATAAAATTTTGACCAAAACTATTATTATAATAATTAAAATATATAAAAATGGTAGTAATTTTATTAATTAAAAATAATAATAAATGAAAATAAAATAAATATTTTAAAATTGATTCTTCAATTTTCAACTTAACATACGTAATTTATTGATTTAAATTGGCTGCAAAAAATTATATTTTAAATACTACCATATTATAAATATTAATCTAACATATTTAATCTAAATTTTATGCTAAATTAAAAATGTAAATCGAAATGTTGAATAAACTTGAAACAGTTGTCTGAAGACTACTTTTTCAAATTCTTAAAAATTTCAAACAGAATGTTAAACGTAAAATCTAAATCAAAATGTCAAACTAATAACATTTTGACCAAAACTATTTATATAATAATTAGAATCTATAAAAATGGTAGTGATTTTATTAACTAAAAATAATAATAATTATAAATAATATAAAATTTAAAAATATATTAAGTTTCCTTAAAAACAATAGTGATATTTGAAATAGTAATAATGCTCAAAATAAAAATGGCCAAATCATCATTTATAAATATTAAAATTAACCATCTAAGTTGATTAACCAATATAATATTGAATGTAAAACTTAAATTAAAATGTTGTATTAACAAAATAATTTAACAGAATATATAATTTTTATAATTTTTTCCATCAAATAGTTTTTTAATAAATTAAATATAATAATAGTTATCAATGAGGCAAAGTTAAAAAAATATATTATGTTTTCCTAGAAAAAATGAATGCTATTTGAAAAAATAATCATGATCGAAATTAAAAAATGTCTAAATAAGTTATATTAAAATTAAATAACTATAACAATAAATATAATAATATTAAATAAAATGTATATTAAGTTTTATTCGCATGCAACCTTCAGTAAGTAGAATTGAGATGACATGATTGTAAATGGTGTATATATAAATTGATTAAACATCATAACAATTAATAATAATAAATAAATATATTTTTATTTTCACATACAACCAATGCATAGAGGCTATTGAGATGATATTTATATGTGTATCTATTTTATCATATATTTAAAATAATTATAATATGCCTCTATTTATAAAACTATATATATATATATATATATATATATATATATATATATATATATATATATATATATATATATATATATATATATATATATATATATATATATATATATATAATTAGTGTAAGAATTACTATTCCATAATTGATAGCAATGGTATAATTATTTTCAACAACATATATTTGACAAAATTTTAAGTATATTGTTTTAACCTGCGCAAAGCGCGGGCATTCGCCTAGTATAGATATAGATATAGATATAGATATACACATATGAATACATATATAGATATAGATATAGATATAGATATAGATATAGATTATATATTTGCTTTGTATGTGTTGGAAGAAATCATTTTAACTATATAATTTGTTAAATAAATACATGTTCTGTAATATATTAAAACTAGGTGTATTTTTAAACATATGTTTTTAATAAGCTAAAACTAGATAAAAAAATCTATTTAACTATTTAATTTTGTATGTATCACGATATGCTCAAAGATTTGTTTGATATAGACAAAATTACAGTTTTGGTCCCTTAAGTTTGCCAACTATTTCACTTTAGGATTAACTATCAAAAAACCACGGTTTTGGTCACTAAGGTTTATGAAATGCTATAAATCGGTCCCTGGGTCAGGTAAAAAGACTAAGTTGTCCTTTTTAGGGTGTAGCCTTGTTATACGCCATGGGCTATGGGGATTATTAAAAAAATTAGCGAAAGAGTATGGGCCGCAATCAATTTTCTCAAAGATTACGAAGCTTATTCAGGCACCAGAAATTCCATGATTCCGAGCACCGATTAATAAAAGACTGAACGTCGGTAAAGTAACGTAGACAAAGGAAAAAATCGAGACAATCAGTTCAAAATTTTCATATGAATTCAGCTAGGTTATCGTTGTATATAAAAAGCCTGCTATCAAATCCAGCAACTAATCCGCTATCTGGCTTGTTGAAGAAATGACAGTCTTAATTAATAGGTGAGAAAAATTGGGTGTTAAATAGTGAATTGGAATTGTCACGCACATCGCGGCCCATTAGGTTTCCGCGTCGCGGTGGGCCGTGACAGCTAGGGTAAGGCTAGGGTTTTAGTGTCTATTTGTAAAGCCTATAAATATAAAGGCTGGTCATTAGGGTTTGATGATGCCAGATGAAAAAGTCAAAAGTCGTTAGTCAGAGGAGGTCGATTACTAGCAATCTAGGTATGCTCTGTAACACCTGTATTTAGCTTTGGAATAAAGAATACTCTATCCTGCCCGTGGACGTAGGTCATATTGGACCGAACCACATAAATCTGTGTGTCGTTGCTTTGTGTTTATATTTCCGCATTTATATTCTTGTTATTATTCCTGGGCAATATGTTATAGATTTAGGTCTGTTTCCTAGCAAGTGGTATCAGAGCCGCGGTTTCAGATCTGCAATGTTAGATCTGCGATTATAGATCTGTGGTTATTAGCGGTTTTAGGTCTGCGTGTTTTAGATCTGGTTGATTAGATTCGGTAATAGATCTAGGGTTTACGGATGCCCGCGTCGCGTCTGTTGAAGACCGCGTCGCATCTGTTGAAGCCCGCGCCGCGGCGACGTCGAGCAGTAAACAGCTTTTGGATTTATCAAAGTCTACAAGGATCAGTTGATTGAAGATGTCATCTCACAAGTTCGATTTGGAGAAGTTTAATGGCTCGAATGATTTCACTTTGTGGAAGGTGAAGATGAAGGCTCTTCTGGTTCAACAAGGATGCGCAGTTGCAGTGGAAGGAGAATATGCAAAGACACGACAGATGCTGTGAAGAAGGAGATCGAGGGGAAAGCACATAGTGTTATTCTTTTGAGCTTGACGGATGAGGTGTTGAGGGAAGTTGTTGATTAACCCACTGCTGCTGGTATTTGAAAGAAGCTCTGTGATACTTATCAGATCAGTTCTTTGACAAATAGATTGTATCAGAAGCAACGGTTGTATACTTTTCGGATGGCAGAAGGTACTCAAGTAAAAGACCATATTGATTCTTTCAATCGTATTATTCTAGATCTTCAAAGAGTAGGAGTAAAGATTGATGATGAGGATCAAGCCCTTATTTTGTTATGTTCACTGCCGAATTCACATGAGAACTTTGTTGATACTATGTTGTATGGAAGAACAACAATTACTGTGAATGATGTGAAGGATTCTCTGCTGTCCAAGGACCTTAAACGTAGAGTTTCTGGGAATGAGGAGACATCCGGTTCAGATCTGTTCGTTGGCAGAGGAAGGACATCGGATAAGAAAGATGGTGGAAATCGGAGTAAGTCACGTTCAAAATCGAAAGGTTCTGCAAAAGTTAAGTGTTATAACTGCAAGGAGAATGGCCACTTCAAGAGAAATTGTCCATTACTAAAAGGGGGGAAGGGAGAAAATAGCAACAATGGCAGTGCGGCTATTGTTCAGGATAGTTCCGATAAAGAGGACATAGGTGATGTGTTGACTGTTTGTACATCTAGTTCTGTTGATGCATGGGTCTTGGAGACTGGGACATCTTATCATATGACTTTCCATCACGACTGGTTCGAATCTTTTCAAGACTTTATAGGAACGGTGAAGTTGGGAGATGATTGGGTTACTCAGGTCAAAGGAAGCAGTACGGTACAGATTATGATGCACGATGGTATGGTCAGAAAGCTTGATTGCTGGTATGTTCCGGATCTTCGTAAGCACTTAATTTCTCTTACTACTTTAGCAAAGAATGGGTTGAAATACTCTGGTGAAGATGACTAGGTGAAGGTCACCTAAGGGCTCTCTAGTAGTTATGAAAGGAAAGGTGCAGAAGAGTATGATTCCTATCTTCGAAGGAATTCAGTTAAGGGAACAGTGGCGGTTACTTAATCCTTAGAGATTAGTAATGATAAGACAGAGTTGTTGCATAAAAGGTTGGGACATACGAGTGAGAAGGGTATGCCAATTTTGAGTAA
This sequence comes from Cichorium intybus, assembly GCA_023525715.1. Taxonomy (NCBI): domain Eukaryota; kingdom Viridiplantae; phylum Streptophyta; class Magnoliopsida; order Asterales; family Asteraceae; genus Cichorium; species Cichorium intybus. Next base: position 45,237,082 of record CM042010.1, on the reverse strand, counting down.
ACAGGGGCTGTTTGGTGGTGAGCTAACTGGAAAACTCAAGTTTTGTGAAGCTTATGTCAAAGGCAAGCAACGCAGGGTGAAGTTTAGTTCGGGTAAACACACAAGCAAGGAAATCCTGGAGTACATTCACTCAGATTTATGGAGTCCCTCTCTGGTCGGGTCTCATAAAGGTCATCGATAGTTTGTGACTTCCATTGATGACTACTCAAGGAAGGTTTGGATATATTTTCTGAAGACTAAAGATGAAGTGTTTGGGAAGTTTAAGGAGTGGAAGACGATGATTGAAAAACGGACCGGAAAATCTGTCAAGACACTCAGAACTGACAATGGGTTGGAGTTCTGCAATGCCCCGTTTGACAACTTCTGTAAGGTAGAAGGTATAGTGAGGCACCACACTATACGAAACACACCACAGCAGAACGGAGTGGTGAAACGGATGAACCAAACACTGTTAGTGCATGCTAGAAGCATATAACTTATATGCTGATTTATCAAAGAAATTCTAGGCGGAAGCGGTTAATACTGCTTGCTATCTGGTGAACAGATCACCATCAACTGCAATCGACTTTAAGACTCCTCAAGAGGTATGGTCTGGAAAACCCTCTGATTATTCTGGTTTACGTATATTTGGTTGTCCTGCTTATGCTCATGTTAATGATCATAAAGTTGAGGTGAGGGCAATGAAGTGCATATTTCTAGGGTATGCACATGGAGTAAAAGGTTATCGTCTGTGGTGTATAGAAGAAGGAAGAACTCCAAAATTTATTAATAGCAGAGATGTGACCTTTGATGAGTCTGCTATGGTGAACCAAAGAGGAGGTGATACAAGTCATGTAGGGAAAGATCAGGGTGCCAACCAAAAGGTGGAGTTTGTCACACGAATTCCAAATAGAATTGTTATAAATGAAGAACAGCATGTCGGTGATGATCAGCATAGACATGATGAAACTCATGAACAGCCCAATGAGGATCAGTCTGGTGATAATGAGGATGAATCTATAGCAATGAGAAGAGAGAAAAGGAACATGAAGAAACCAGCTAGATATGTTGCATGTGTCACTAATGGTGATATCAGTTCTGTTACATATGCACTAGCTGTTGGTGAAAACATTAGTACTGATGAGCCTCGATCCTACAAAGAGGCGGTGGCAAGTAAAAAAGGATAAAGTTGGTTGATGGTAATGAATGAAGAAATGCAATCTCTTGAGAAGAATGAAATGTGGGATCTTGTTCCATTACCGAAATGAGTAAAACCGATTGGATGCAAATGGGTCTTTAAGAAAAAGGAAGGAATTCCAGGGGTTGAACCCGCAAGGTTCAAGGCACGGTTAGTGGAAAAGGGATTTTCTCAAAAAGAAGGAATCGACTATCACGAGGTTTTCTCACCGGTCGTGAAGCATAAGCCAATTCGGGTTCTTTTGGCTATGGTGAGTGCGTTTAATCTAGAGCTTGAGCAGCTCGATGTCAAAACCGCATTTCTTCATGGAAGCTTGGAGGAGAATATATATATATATATATATATATATATATATATATATATATATATATATATATATATATATATATATATATATATATATATATATATATATATATATATATATATATATATATATATATATATATATGTCACAGCCTAAAGGTTTTCCGGGTTCTAATAAGGATCATGTGTGTCTGTTGAAGAAATCCCTTTATGGTTTGAAGCAGTCTCCTAGACAGTTATACAAGAGATTTGATTCGTTTATGACTTCGCATGGCTACTTTCGGAATCAGTTTGATAATTGTGTCTACTTGAAGCAGTTGTCCAATGGGTCCTTTGTTTATCTATTGCTATATGTTGATGATATGCTCATTGCAGCCAAGGAGATGGCTGAAATTAATAACTTGAAGAAGCTTTTGGAAAGTGAGTTTGAAATTAAACAGAAGTACTATACCAACTACGGATGAGGAAAAAGACTATATGAGTATAGTTCCGTACTCATGTGCAGTTGGAAGCCTTATGTATGCTATGGTCTGTACTAGACCTGATTTAGCACATGCAGTTAGTGTGGTTAGTAGGTTTATGAGTAATCCTGGGAAAGCTCACTGGGAAGCGGTCAAGTGGATTCTGTGATACTTGAAGGGGACTAAGGATGTTTGTTTGGTCTATGGTGCTAATACTCATAGTAACTTGGTTGGATATGCAGTCTCAGACTATGGTGGTGACTTGGTGAAAAGGAGATCGCTCACTTGTTATATTTTCACTTTGTTTGGATGTGCAGTCAGTTGGAAGTCAACTTTACAACCTACAGTTGCTTTGTCTACAACTGAAGCGGAATACATGTCAATGACTGAAGGTATAAAGGAGTGTATCTGGCTACATGGTTTGGTGGAGAGTCTGGGGTTAAAGTTGGAGAAGCCTGTCTTGAACTGTGATAGTGAAAGTGCTTTGTGTCTAGCAAGGAATCCGATTTATCATGAAAGGACGAAGCATATTGATATCCAATTAAATTTCATTCGTGACATAGTTAAAGAAGACAAGTTCTCAATCTTGAAGATCGATACCAAGGTGAATCCGGCAGATATGTTAACGAAGTCGTTACCCAATGAGAAGTTCGAGCTATGCTCGAACTTGGTTGATGTTTGCAAGAGGTAAGTCCCTATGGGGCAAGCTGGCAGGAGACGAGAGGAAGTTTTTTTGGTTTCTAGAGCGAGGTGGAGCTATGTTGATTTCGCAATTCAAGGTGGAGATGTTAAATAGTGAATTGGAATTGTCACGCGCGTCGCGGCCCATTAGGTTTCCGCGTCGCGGTGGGCCGTGACAGCTAGGGTACGACTAGGGTTTCAGTGTCTATTTGTAAAGTCTATAAATATAAAGGCTGGTCATTAGGGTTTGATGATGTCAGATGAAAACGTCAGAAGTCGTTAGTCAGAGAGGCCGATTACTAGCAATCTAGGTACACTCTGTAACACTTGTATTTAGATCTGGAATAAAGAATACTCTCTCCTGCCCGTGGACGTATGTCATCTTGGACCGAACCACGTAATTTTGTGTGTCGTTGCTTTGTGTTTATATTTCTGCATTTATATTCTCGTTATTATTCCTGGACAATAGGTTATAAATTTAGGTCTATTTCCTAACATTGGAGGGAGACGAACTCTACCCTCAACGTGTTCGAAAAAGAAGAGGGGATCCAAATAACATATGTAATTCAAGTATGAACAGATCGAATCTAGAGATCATAGCAATTCCATGTCGAGAAGTTTCACTGGTGAACTTCCGTGAGAGATCGGAGAGAGACGTAAGGGGCGGGGGAGGGGGTGGGGGTATTTTTTATTTTATTATTAATAAAGTAATTAAGTAATTCAAAGAAAAAGGAAAAATAAATTAAAAATGGCAACTTAGTCTTTTTACCTGACACAAGGATCAATTTGTAGCATTTTACAAACGTTAGTGACTAAAACCATGATTTTTAGATAGTTAGTCCTAAAGTGAAATATTTGACAAACTTCAGGGACCAAAACTGTAATATTGTCTTTGATATATGTCTACATGATTTACTTTTTTCTTTAACATCAACCTAAAATACAAGTTATTTTCACGCTTTATGTTTTACAACATTGATTTGAAAAAATATATAAAGATGTGCAGGAAAAAACAAGTGTTCTCTAAAGTTAAAACAATATGGTCAAAATGTGTAAATAAACTTGCAATTAAAAAAGAATATAATTTGTTAGTTACTATTCGTTCGTCATATTACGTGTTTTCTGGTATATGATATATATTTTTGAGTAAATTACAATTTTGGTCCCTGTGGTTGACCCAAAATTTCAGTTCTAGCCATCCTTTTCAATTCCCACTCTCTTGGTCACTGTAGTGAGCATTTGGTTACAGCTTTGGTCCCTCTTGCGGTTACCGTCCAAACACTCACCGTTAAGCTACTTGTGTGTGTCTCACGTGGGGCAAAATAGTCATTTTGCTTACTCTTCTTCCTCCTCCCCCACAGATATTTCTCCGCCCATTGCACCACCGTGACCACCACCAAAACCTTCGATTAATACCAAACGTTTCACTTTCCGCAAGAGAAATAAGAAACGGACCAACAAATGTTAAATCGTTATTCTTATAGTGTGTCATCGTCAACATCTATGCGGCATCACCAGATCGTAGGGGTGGCAATTGGGTCGGGGTCGGGTTGGCGGGTCGCGGGTTGGCGGGTCAGAAATGCCAACCCAAACACGACCCATATAAATATTCGGGTTGGCGGGTTGACAGGTAACCCGGACACGACCCGCATAACCCGTTTAATTATACGGGTTGGCGGGTCAATTGCGGGTTGGTGGGTCATAAACAGGTTGACGGGTCATAAATAGGTTGGCGGGTCATAAACGGGTTCATGGGTCATGACATCTTTAAGCAGGAAATTTTTAAATGACCACAAAAAAGACCATACCTCAAAATGGAATTTTATTTCAATCATAGGCCCCTGAGTTTTCATGAGTTTTCATGAGTTTTCACCAGGAGAAATATTCTCATACCAGTAACACGCAAAGTATTCCCCTATCTACTCTCTTTTATAAAAAATTAATTCCAAAACTCCAAAAAGACAAGATTTTGATTTTCTTTTTCTAATATTGAGTTAATACCACGTTATCGTGAATTCGTGATCACATCTTTAAGAATTAAGCAGGTTTGGAAGAATTAAGCAGGTTTGGAAGAATTAATTCGTGAATTCGTGATCACTGCTATATTAGTATATTAGTTGTTCCTTACACAAGCATAACAGTATCAGCACTACATACACACTCTATTTCAATTAAATAAGACATAAGCAGCAACTAATTCCTTTTTAATTTATATATACGGGTTGGCGGGTCAACCCGCAAAACCAACTTCTGACCCGAACACGACCCGTATAATAAACGGGTTGGCGGGTTGGTGGGTTGACGGGTCAAAAATCTCAACCCAAACCCATTTATTTTCGTGTCGGGTTCGTGTCGTGTCGCGGGTCGTGTCGAGAATTGCCACCCCTACTGGATCGAGAGTAGCATAGTCGTTTCATGAAAAAGTTAAAGCGAGGTCAAGCATCACATCCGCAAAGAATTTGGGTTCAAGATCAATTTCTTCTTTAAGATCTGCAACTTGATTGTTTTTCATGAAATTAACTTATTAGGGTTCATTGATATAGTGATCCGACGAAGCTTAATCCTTATATTTCCAATATTTCCCCCCTCTGGTTCAGTCATTCTGAAAGAGATATGGTTTTCCATCACTCAATTTCGAATTTGCTTAATCAGATACATATACTTTCGGCATTAATCTAGACAAGTTACCAACATACGGTACACAACTCATCACTAAAATGGCATCTAAATCTCTAAGCGTGTTTTTGAGTGTTGGCTTTATCTTTCTCGTTATCGTACTGAAGCATGCAAAGACGACAATAATTGCTTGCGTAAGATCTGCTTTTTTGCTCATACTCCTCGTCAGCTTCGATCGCTGCCTCCAGCTGAGACCGTCGTCTCACCCAATAAGCATGCAAACTCCGGCCATTGTGCTTACTATCGCTGCAATCCAGGTATTAATCACACAAATTCGCCTACCTCTATTCTTGATATTGACAAGTTGTCCTCACCCTCTTCGCCGCCCTTCTCCACGACCCCATCGGGGGGCTGGGTTTCTTCGGTATCACGTTTCTCTGACAGGTTAGCTCGAACAGAGTAATGCAAAATGACTCAACTTGGAAACTCCGTTTCTAGTTATAGAGATTCCCTGGTAGTGATGTTTGCTTTTTCTCCTTCACCTCGGTCTGCTTGCGAAACCGTGTCAAGTCGTGCCTTCCCCAGAGAGTCTAATATGAGCATGATCAACAACCTCAATGAAGATAGGTTTGTCAATGAGAGCTCGGCAGTTGGACCAGATCTTGACTCGGTCAATGATCTTCTCACCTTGATGATGTTGATGATTAGCAGAAGGAGCATGAGATATGAAGAAGAAGAACAACTGAAGAATGTTTATTAAAGTGTGTGGTGTAAGGAGGAAATGACCATTTTACCCTCACGTGAGACGCACACACGAGGGTTAACGGAGGGTTTTTGGACTGTAACCGTAAGAGGGACGAATAGTGTAAGCAAAAGTGTAATTCAGGGACCATGAGGTGAAAAACCAAAAGGATGACCAAATGTGCAATTTTGGGACAATCACAGGGACCAAAATTGTAATTTACTCTATATTTTTAAAGAGAAACCAATCATAGAAATGAAACGATTCCAAAAAAAGAAACTATTCGATGAAATGAAGCTAATTGCGTCACATTTGTCGAAAAGAAATATTCACCACCTCTACATTCGTCGTACGGCCGTGTATGACTGTTATTCTTTAACGCTTTTTTATATGAATGTTACAGTTTTATGTATAACTCTAATTGATTCATCATATGAAAATATTTTTAAATTTAACAATTTACATATCACTTTCGGTGCAACTTTTCAAGATAATCAAACAATAACAACATGAGCAATATGATGCCACCCACAAAACAACTTTTTAGACCTAGAAAGCGATCTTTGGTACATTTAAAGAAAACTTTGCACGCAGGGCCGTTCCAAGCCGATTTGAGGCCCAGGGCGAAATAACAAATTGAGGCCCCATACGATTTTTTTTAAGCAAAGGAGGGCGGTACCTCCGAAATTTTTTATTAATTAAGAAAATAGTACAATACCAGGCTGAGGACTCCCCACCTATGAAAAAAAAAGCCATGTGACAAACCCCCATGTGCCAAACAACCTAACAACTACATATTACAAAATACATAAAAATAGCAAAAAACAAAATATAAAAAAAACTATTGAAACTTACATTTTCGAGCTTTTTTAGAGGCAAAGTCATTAATAATTGTATCAACATCAATATTGTCTAACATATATTTTTCTATGCATAACATAGCCAAACCATTCAATATTTCTCTATGTCTAACATATTGTTGAAATGTCTACAACATATGATAGTCAATTATAGGGTAAAACTAACTTAAAATGTTGTATTGCAGGATGTAAGGGTATAAATTGTCAAGTGACTGATTCTATTGTCAAAGGGCTTAAAGTGAATGAACTGAAACAAGAAGAGGTACGTTGATGGAAACAGGTGGAAGGAAAACACGCGGACCTTACTCAAGGTCCATGGGTCAACCCGGAAGTATAAAGGCTTAGATACGGGATTTAGGTCATAACTCGATGACATATTCCAGCAGCTCTCTCGATTCTCTCTCTGTTACGTTCTTGCAGTCGTGAGCTTCTTTCTCTCTCGTTCTTTGTAACTTCTGATTTTGTGAGTGTGTAAAAGAGATTTGTAGTGAGGATGTTGTGTAGTGCGACTGTGTATTTGGATTAAACGTTGATTCAGATTTTGTACATGGCATCAGAGCTTTGGCTACTCCTTTTCGTCGCATTCTGGTGAGTACTCCTCCTCTTTCTCTTTTACGTTCTTGTCACTACGATTGTGTGTGGTTTCTATCAGTTCTTGGTAGGATCTGCAACTTTCGAGTTGTTATCTGTGCTGATTTGACTTGATCTTCTTTAGATCTGGTTAGATTCGCAAATCGGACTTTTGTCTCTATTGATATGTGTTGATTCGACCTGATCTTCTATAGATCTGGTTAAATACGCTGTCATATACTTTCCCTACTATTTTTGTTTTCGACTTGGATCCGTTGATCCGTTGGTATTTGTGTCTATTGATCCTTGATCCGTTGGTATTTGTATCAGTTTCGACTTGATCTATTGTAGACCTTATTGGATCTGTGAATAAGATACATTTGTGGTTCTTTCATACCCTCGCAGTTCTCTGATTAGATCTGTTAGATCTCGTCAGAGTTGTGTACTTGGAACCGCGTGTATTTGAAACCTGTTATAAAATTGTCTGTTAGACTTTGTTTAGACCCTTTGATCAGAAATTGTATAAACTTTATTGGTGATTAGAACTGATATTCTCCTTGTGTTGTGTCGGTACCTGAGTTCTTGACCTGTTTCAAGCTCTCTGTTGATCCATAACACCTTGTTGTAGAGAAACTTAAACTGTTACATGTTCACACATCGAAGGTTCCTCTGGTCTACGTTTGTACAGCTTTTTCTGAACCTCGTCCTCTGGTTATTTTTTGTACTGCTCTTTTCCTTCTTTTGTTTGGGTGCTTTACTTGGGAAGCTGCAGCTGTGGACACTCTGTGAGCATTCTTTCTCTCTCTGTCGGTAGCAGGTCAACAAACCTAAGTGAAGTTTGGTGCTCTTGGCCTATAGGAAGGGGCTTTTTTCTATGCTGATTCTGTTGTCTCTCCGTCAGTAGCAAGTCTTCAAACCTAAGTGAAGTTTGATGTTCTTGGTCTCTCCGTCAGTAGCAAGTCTTCAAACCTAAGTGAAGTTTGATGTTCTTGGTCTATAGGCAGGGGGCTTTTGTTGCATAACATTAGGTTTGGTTAAGCTGGTTATAAACACCAGTTCTTATGTGCCCAATGTGCTTTATGTGTACTACTTGATTACTTGATTATCATTCATGTGTGATAAGTAATTGATATTGTGAATCTGTGCTTTGCTACATGTTCATAGTGTTCTTGTATACTCTCTGTTTGTACATTTGACCTTAACCTACCACTTCAGTGGTGTGGAATCCTGGTTATCAAAATAAACTTGTTTGTCTATTTGTGTGTGATCTTTTCTATTTGCTATTACAATGGCGGGACCTGTCATACAAACAGATTCAGGGAACACTTAACATGAATTTGTTAACTATGACGATCCCCTTTACCTTCATCCATCCGACAACACCACAGCCACCATTATCAGTTTCAAATTAACTAGGGCTGAAAATTATAGGGTCTGGCGATCTTCTATGATGAGATCCTTAAAAGGTAGAAACAAATTAGGATTTGTAGAAGTAACGACACCTAAACCTGATGAACCCACGAAATTGTTAAAATGGGAACGTGTTAATTTTGTTGTTTGTTCTTGGATCTTAGGATCATTATGTGAACCTATCTATGCTGGTCATGCTTGCACTGAAAGTTCCTTTCAAGTTTGGACTGAGTTGTTTGAGACTTACCATAAATCTGATGGGTCGATCATTTTTAACATTCATCAAAAAATTAATTCTCTTACCCAAAGTGGTTTATCTGTTTCTGATTATTATAATAAACTTGATGGTCTTTGGAAAGAGTTTGATGGCCTTTCAAGTCTTCCTGAATGTACTTATGATGCTGCAACTAAATTCAATGACCATATCTTGCTTATGGATCCTTTACCAAATGTTCGATTTGCTTTTTCAATTATCTCACGTGAAGAGTCACGTCAAAAAAATGGGTCATTATCAAACAACACAAATACTAATTCTCAACCAGCTGCGTTCTATAGTAAGTCAAATTTTAAACAAAATAAAGGGAAAAATTAAAATTTACAATGTAAGCATTGTGGTGTCAAAGGACATACTATTGAACGTTGTTACAAACTAATTGGGTATCCTAAAGATTTTAAGCAGAAAACTAATACTAGTAACTCAACAGGACTTAATAAAACCTTTTCTAATAATAATGCAAATTCTGTGGCTACTGACTCTCTTGGTTCCTCTCAAACACTCAAGTCTGAGCAACACTATCTTACAAGTGAACAATATTCAAAATTTCTCCGTCTCATAAACGAAACCCAAGCGAATGAGGAGGTACCTGCAAATGCTAATATGGCAGGTATTGTCTGCAATTACTTTATTGATTTTAAAAAATGGGTTGTTGATTCAGGAGCTAGTCAACATATGACAGCTTCTGAATCATATCTCAATGATGTTATTGATGTTTCCAAACTTAATCTTAAGGTTACCCATCCAAATGGGTCATCTGCACAAATTAATAAAATTAGAAATTTGCAACTTTCAAATTCGTTAACTCTCTTTGATGTTTTTGTTATTCCTGGATTTAATGTTAATCTTCTCTCTGTGCATAAGGTGTGTAGAGATAGTAAATGTAATGTTGTTTTTGATGAACATAATTGTGTAATTCAGGATTCACAATCCAAGGGGACGGTGGAGACTTGTAGTGAGACCGGTGGGCTTTATTACATGTCTTGCTGTCCCTCAGGTACAACTTTGTCTAAAGCTAATATGGCAAAATATTTTGTTTCTAAAATTACTTGGCACAGCAGGCTTGGACACCTTCCTAAGCAAGCTCTTAATATTCTAAAAGACTCTCTTCAATTTAATATGGATACTCTTCCACCTTGTGAAATCTGCCATAAGGCTAAACAGACTTGTGAGTTGTTTTCTTTGAGTAATACACATACTTATACACTAGGTGACTTGCTTTATTTAGATGTGTGGGGACCGTATAGAGTGTCGACTGTTGATGGTTTTAAATACTTTCTTACTTTGTTGATGATTTTACAAGAGCAACATGGGCTTATTTGCTAAATTCTAAAGATTAGGTGTTTGGTTTTGTTTTCTCACTGTAAAAAATCTTACAAAATCAGTTTAATGTCAAAATTAAATCTATTAGAACTGATAATGGGACTGAATTTATAAATAATCGGATGAAGAGTTTTTGTGCTAATGAAGGAATTGTTCATCAAACCACTTGTGCTTACACTCCACAACAAAATGGTGTTGTGGAGGGGAAGCATAGACACATTCTTAATGTTGCAAGGTCTTTAATCTTTGAAGCATGTATTCCCTTGCAATATTGGGGTGATGCTATTCTTACTTCAGTTTTTTTGATAAATCGCACCCCTTCTTCAGTTTTGAATGGAAAGACACCATATGAGCTTGTTTATAAACGAAGTCCCAAATTAGATTTTTTTAGAATTTTTTGTTGTCTTTGTTTTGCTACTAAGCTAAATCTATCTGATAAATTTTCAGAATGAGCTGAAAAATGTGTTTTATTTGGTTATGGTATTGATAAAAAAAGCTATAAAGTTCTAAGTCTTGATTCTGGATGCATTTTCTTTTCCAGGGATGTGAGATTTTTTGAAATTGTCTTTCCTTTCAAGATGTAATCTGGTGGTGATGAGCGAAAAAATATTTCATCAGAAAAACTTAATACTTTTTCTAATGCGTGGGACCCATTTTCCAATGATGAGCTGGGGACTCATGATCATGTGATTAAACAATCAGATCTTGAAACATTAGAAACAACCCATGTGATTGTTGGTACTCGTGCCATCCAGCCCGAGGATGGCAACTATCCCGGTATTGTCCCTGAGTGCAACCGGGAAGGGGAGGTACACGTACCACAGCCCACATTGGATGTATCTAATGTTCCAAGTCCAGCTAAGGAAATTTACAATTCTGGTCCTAATAATACTCATGATTCTGCCAACAGTCGAACCTCTAGTAGGCCTAGGAGAGTGTCTAGAATGCCAGCTAGGTTCAATGATTTTGTTGTTGATAGTAAACTTAAATATGGTATTGAAAAATCTGTAAACTATTCATATCTTAATGAGGAAAATAAATGTTTTATTTCAAACTTAAATAAAACTGTAGAGCCTGAGTCTTATTCTGAAGCTGCTTCTGATCCAAATTGGGTCAAGGCAATGAATGAAGAGATGGAAGCGCTCTATAGGAACAATACTTGGGAAATTACCGAACTACCTGTAAATAGAAAACCAATAGGATGTAGGTGGATTTATAAAATAAAATATAAGTCAAATGGTGAAATAGAACGCTATAAGGCTAGGCTGGTAGCAAAAGGGTATAATCAACGTGAAGGAATAGACTATGAGGAGACATTTTCTCCTGTAGCTAAAATGGTAACTGGTCGTATTGTTATTAATTTGGCTGTTAACAATAACTGGAAATTGTTTAAACTCGATATAAACAACGCATTTTGAAGCTGAAGTTTGGTATTTTTGGTCTGAGTTTGAAGCGTCACTTCCTCGGGTTTGATTTCTTATCAGTGTTTCTTGGGTCTTGTTCCTGAAAATAAGCCATAAATGTTAGCACACAAATCCCTCGTATTTTCCTCACACCAGCAGCTCCGGAGAACTCTGTTCAAGTTAAACATGAATCGTAATTCATGTTTAGCCACCTGTTGATATAAGCCTGTTTTGATGTTGAGCTTATCAGGATTTCCTATGGTAAATACCATAGTTCTGGCAGATTGCTTCTGCAACACAGCAGTGGGCCGTGATGTGCAGTGTATGAACAAATGAGATATTCTCTCGTTAGCTTGCAATTTATGTGAGGATGTCTGGGGACGAAAGACAAATTAATCATTATTCTATTGAGAGAATTAATGATATCTTAATAGGCTTTCCCCGTGATTTGTGAGATGTTTTCTATGCGAAAAACAAATGGCTGGCTTGGCTAGTATTGACCCGACAGTAGATCTATTATCACCGCCAGACTTTTGGGAGTCTGTGGTGTGCATCAGGAGCTGCCGTTGGAATGTGAGCTTTTGCCTGGATATTTGAGTGAAAACATGCATTCTTTATTGAAATATGGCTGTTTTGGTTAACAGACGAGGTAGGTTAGACGGATCTGTCTGAACCATATCTGTTATGAATAAGCATTTTGCATGTTTTAAGGCAGTTTTTGGATTCTTTTGTTTTGCACAAAAATATAGCTTTTGTGTGCCTCGGAGCATCTTTATGCGATAAAATAGTCTTTAAATGATAGTGTTTTATTGTAAAAATAAAACACTATCAAAATACTACACACTTGAGGTTTGCTTGTCCTCAAGCAAAATGAAGTTTTTTTTTACGCATTTGATTTCTTTTTTTTTTTTTTTTGGAAAATTTTATTTTTTTATTTTTTTTTTATTTTTTAACGGCGGATCATTTGATACGTTGGGCGCTGAACTGACTGCCAGCATGTTTGATCACCTTCTGTAATATGATAAAAACACAAACACACGTCATTCTGAACAACCATAAAATACTTAAGTAAATTCAAACCACACAATATTTAAATTCAAACCCAAACAATTAAAACACAATAGTATCTAAAAGTTCAAACCAACTGAAAATAATAAAAATAAAAACTCACTCATCATCATCCTCGTCATCGTAGTGGGTACCCGATGGCCCCGCCCCATCTCCCTGAGGATATCTACTCCTGTACCTGACCTGTACCAATCAGGTACAGGTGGTACAGTATCTGGATAGAGATATCGCGGCTGAAATCCCTGATGTCTGAAGAAGTCGGTCATGGAATCTGCCACCCACTGCTGCTGAACTTGATTGGCCAGTTGCCAATCCTGCATCTGTCGGTACTGGGTCTGGCTCTCTAGATGCCATGACTGCATCTGCTGGTAAATGGTCCCGAGGCTAATCTCGGGCTCTGGGTCCTGTGGTGGTACGGGGAATCTCTGTCGCTGGCGCTGTCGGCGCCTGGGGGTGGAGGTGGTGCTTGAGCAGCCTCGGGTGCCTGCTCCTCCTGATCTGGCTCATCTAGTACAAATACACCTGGTGGACCTGCCTGTCGTATCACCCTCATCAACTCCAGATACCGACGCCCTATGGCTCTTGGGGCTCTCGGGGTCATGGACTGCATCGCTGGTAGTGCGGTGATACCATATGAGTGAGCCAGTCGTGTGATCAAGTGACCACTGCAGAGGGGGCTAGAAGATCGAGCCCCTGTGGCCTTACGGGCCAAGAAGAATGCCAGTGAGTACGGGAGGTTGCAGTGCCTCCCTGGTGTCAAAAGACACCACAGATAGAAGAGATCAGCAGCCGGAACTTTCTCACAGCACTTCCGTTGATTGACGGAAGTAGCAACGAGACGGTGTAACACTCTATGGATCGGAGAGCGGATCGCACTCTCCACTGCAGTCTCAGGGAGGTATACTGTGCTGTCAATCTCTCCCCAGAATTCTTCGTTGACCAATTCTTCGGGTGGGCTGGTGAGGCATCGAGCTAGATAATCTCTAAACTCTGGTGTACGAGCATCACCATGTGGATAGAGACCCAGTCTCCATCCTAGCTCGACAATGCTGCACTGCCTAGGTTCCCCTCCAAGCCGGAAGGAGAGACCCGTGCGTACAAACATGTCCTCCTCGGTCGGATCGAAGGTGACCGTGGAGAAAAACTCCAGCATCAGCTCCTTGTAGCTGTGCTCTCGGACCTGGAATAAATTTCTCCATGCGTAGCTGGTATATGCGCCATCGGTCTTGACCAAATATTGGTCAAGTGCTGTAGTAAGCCCAATAGTATTATCAAAATTCCAGTCTAATACTAGAGCTGGCTCCACGTCTCTTCGCCTGTATTTTTCCAAGTTCGCCTCGTACAAATTTTTCCTCGCCGCGGGAATGGTGTAGATTAGGCACAAACAATGGTGTAGCAATAATCTTTTGTTTTTTCTTCGAAAATTTTCAAAGAAAAAACAAAAGATTATTGCTACACCATTGTTTGTGCCTAATCTACACCATTCCCGCGGCGAGGAAAAATTTGTACGAGGCAAACTTGGAAAAATACAGGCGAAGAGACGTGGAGCCAGCTCTAGTATTAGACTGGAATTTTGCTAATACTATTGGGCTTACTACAGCACTTGACCAATATTTGGTCAAGACCGATGGCGCATATACCAGCTACGCATGGAGAAATTTATTCCAGGTCCGAGAGCACAGCTACAAGGAGCTGATGCTGGAGTTTTTCTCCACGGTCACCTTCGATCCGACCGAGGAGGACATGTTTGTACGCACGGGTCTCTCCTTCCGGCTTGGAGGGGAACCTAGGCAGTGCAGCATTGTCGAGCTAGGATGGAGACTGGGTCTCTATCCACATGGTGATGCTCGTACACCAGAGTTTAGAGATTATCTAGCTCGATGCCTCACCAGCCCACCCGAAGAATTGGTCAACGAAGAATTCTGGGGAGAGATTGCCAGCACAGTATACCTCCCTGAGACTGCAGTGGAGAGTGCGATCCGCTCTCCGATCCATAGAGTGTTACACCGTCTCGTTGCTACTTCCGTCAATCAACGGAAGGGCTGTGAGAAAGTTCCGGCTGCTGATCTCTTCTATCTGTGGTGTCTTTTGACACCAGGGAGGCACTGCAACCTCCCGTACTCACTGGCATTCTTCTTGGCCCGTAAGGCCACAGGGGCTCGATCTTCTAGCCCCTTCTGTAGTGGTCACTTGATCACACGACTGGCTCACTCATATGGTATTACCGCACTACCAGCGATGCAGTCCATGACCCCGAGAGCCCCAAGCGCCATAGGGCGTCAGTATCTGGAGTTGATGAGGGTGATACGACAGTCAGGTCCACCAGGTGTATTTGTACTAGATGAGCCAGATCAGGAGGAGCAGGCACCCGAGGCTGCTCAAGCACCACCTCCACCCCCCAGGCGCCGACAGCGCCAGCGACAGAGATCCCCCGTACCACCACAGGACCCAGAGCCCGAGATTAGCCTCGGGACCATTTACCAGCAGATGCAGTCATGGCATCTAGAGAGCCAGACCCAGTACCGACAGATGCAGGATTGGCAACTGGCCAATCAAGTTCAGCAGCAGTGGGTGGCAGATTCCATGACCGACTTCTTCAGACATCAGGGATTTCAGCCGCGATATCTCTATCCAGATACTGTACCACCTGTACCTGATTGGTACAGGAGTAGATATCCTCAGGGAGATGGGGCGGGGCCATCGGGTACCCACTACGATGACGAGGATGATGATGAGTGAGTTTTTATTTTTATTATTTTCAGTTGGTTTGAACTTTTAGATACTATTGTGTTTTAATTGTTTTGGGTTTGAATTTAAATATTGTGTGGTTTGAATTTACTTAAGTATTTTATGGTTGTTCAGAATGACGTGTGTTTGTGTTTTTATCATATTACAGAAGGTGATCAAACATGCTGGCAGTCAGTTCAGCGCCCAACGTATCAAATGATCCCGATGTCTCTTAAAAAAAAATAAATAAATAAATAAAATAAAATAAAATAAAAATTTTTCAAAAAAAAATAGAAATCAAAATGCGAAAAAAACTCTATTTTGCTTGAGGACAAGCAAACCTCAAGTGTGTAGTATTTTGATAGTGTTTTATTTTTACAATAAAACACTATCATTTAAAGACTATTTTATCGCATAAAGATGCTCCGTGGCACACAAAAACTATATTTGTGTGCAAAACAAAAGAATCCAAAAACTGCCTTAAAACATGCAAAATGCTTATTCATAACAGATATGGTTCAGACAGATCCGTCTAACCTACCTCGTCTGTTAACCAAACCGTCATATTTCAATAAAGAATGCATGTTTTCACTCAATATTCAGGCAAAAGCTCATATTCCAACGGCAGCCCCTGATGCACACCATAGACTCCCAAAAGTCTGGCGGTGATAATAGATCTACTGTCGGGTCAATACTAGCCAAGCCAGCCATTTGTTTTCGCATAGAAAACATCTCACAAATCACGGGGAAAGCCTATTAAGATATCATTAATTCTCTCAATAGAATAATGATTAATTTGTCTTTCGTCCCCAGACATCCTCACATAAATTGCAAGCTAACGAGAGAATATCTCATTTGTTCATACACTGCACATCACGGCCCACTGCTGTGTTGCAGAAGCAATCTGCCAGAACTATGGTATTTACCATAGGAAATCCTGATAAGCTCAACATCAAAACAGGCTTATATTAACAGGTGGCTAAACATGAATTACGATTCATGTTTAACTTGAACAGAGTTCTCCGGAGCTGCTGGTGTGAGGAAAATACGAGGAATCGAACCCGACCCCAATAACCGAGGTACCAAACCCGACTTGCAAGACCGAGTATACAATTGGTCGGTTTTCGGTCTAAAGAAACATATATATTCGTCTTGGGTTCAGGTCGGTTTTTTTATCGTTTTTCGGGCTCTCTCGGGTTCAGGTCGGTTTCTTTTATCGGTTTTCGGGCTTGGTATCGAGGAAGTTTAAAAGTCTACTTAAATTATGCATACCTTGGTCGGGCTTGGCATGCAATACACATCAGAGCGAAAAAACAAAACTCGAACCTTCATAAACCTACTATAGTCGACGAATGCAAGAGTAAAAACACCTCCTTGATCATCAATTCTTGTCAATCTCTCCAAATCAAGCTAGGTTTTGACAAGACTACAAGTTACTTGCAAGTCTCTTTGTCCAATTTTAAGAAACCAATAGAGAATTAGGCTCCAAGTAATGAGGACTCTCAAGTAAGATTTCAATTTTTTGGTCACTTGCATGCTTTTAATATTATATACTAGTTTGTTAATGTTCTTTAAGTGTTAGTTGATGATTATTGTTGCAAAATCATACAATTTAATGTACTTTAGATTGCCTTGTACTTTTTACAATGTAGTTTTTATTGGATGTTAGTTTTGGTAATCAACTTGTGATAATGTTGTTCCAATAACAAGATGAACATATGCATTATTGGTTTTGATTATTGATCATCGTTTTTGTAATGTACTTTATATTTTATACAATGTAGTTTTTATTAGATATTAGTTTTGGTAATCAACTTTTGATAATGTTGTTCCAAGAACAATATGAACATATGCATTACTGGTTTTGATTATTGATCATCATTATTGTCATGGGCGTGTATTAGTTACTGTTAATGTGGTTCTAATCAATATAGAATGTTAACATTGGTATATATTTCTTGTATGAAAAAAGATGATGACTTCATTCCAAATAGCCAACAAGAACCTAATGTAGAATAACAAAAGAGGAAAAGAGCAACGAACACAACAAAAGGGTGCAATATGAAAAATGTCACGGCCATGATCATAGATAACGCCACATCTAATGACAAGGCGTTAGAATATCTAGTAACAAAGTTACCAAATATGTACGATGGGGGAAAGCACTTTCAAGTTAGGTGTATGCCTCATATGCTAAACCTAATTATAATATATAGACTTAGTGTTTGCCAAAGTAGTGTCTCGTGTATCCAAAAGGTCGTTCAGTCAATTTGCTTCCGTATTCACTGTTTTGCAAGCCTTGGAAGTCGGGTTATCAACTGACATTTGTACAGTTTTTTCCTGTTTTCGCTGCCGTTTTTATCCATCTTGAAGCTGTCATAACAACTTCGTATAAAGTCGGATTGTGTTATTTTTTTCTAGAATATAATTCATAAATAGTAGTTAATTTTAGGCTCTTGAATAAATCAATTTTCTTGCGTATTCACTGTTTTACAATCCCCGGAACTCGGGGTATCAAGTGTGCAATATTCATTATTAATAAAAAAATTATATTGTAGATTCTTCTTTTCGACAAGATATTGTACGCCCTATCTGCAGATTTCAAACTATGTCAAGAGGTGGTCCAATTTCTTAAAAAAATCAAGACCAAAATGGATCTAGTGTTAGGTAGTACGGAACCATCGGCACATATGTTTGTTTGGGAAGTAGGTGATGTTTGCAGACAATGATTGGTCATTGAAACTAAAATTTTGTTTGTCGGAGGATGAGATGAAGGCAAAATATGACAAGTATTGGTTCAACTTGAAAAAGTTCAATGATTATATGTGTTTTGGGTCATATTAGATTTACAAATGAAGTTTGACTTTCTATGACATGTCTTTGACAAAAAGACCAAGCTCAAGGTAACAAAAAATTTCATATGTCAACTTCTGAAATTACTTTGAGTGTGAAATCGTTGGTACATGATGTTGAAAGAAAGTTTGAAAATCTTTACAACATCTATAAATAAAACCTAGACACGTCCTAGTCCAACCTACCTTCTCAAACTCATATAAGTCAAGATGTACAAAATGTTGATGATGAGAACGAATTTTTTGGTGATTTTCTAACCCAGGTAGGGAACCCGTCGTCTTCAACAGAAACGAAGTTGAGTAAATATTTGAGCGAAAAGGTAGTGACATACAACAAGACGTTTGATATTCTTGGGTGGTGGAAACTAAACGCATCCCGTCCTGATTGTTGCTCGAATGGCCAAAGGTATAATTTTTAATATTTTTAAAAATTAGTGACTATATTTATAATGTTTTATATGTTTATTTTTTAGATGTATTGACGATTCAAATCTCAACGGTGGCATTTGAGTCGGCCCCTAGTACTAGTGCATGAATTTTAGACCCTTAGGTAGCGATTGATACGTAATACTGGATGGAGCGGAATAAAACAAGTCACTTTGAAGTAGCATTTGGTGTGGACGAAACTTAAACAATGACCAAGTCAAATGGGACTAATTCATTAAATTTTAGTCCCACCCAAAAGGGTGGAACAAGAAGTCAAATGACAAAAAGGTTCTGTTACCCATCTCTCATCTACAGTCCATCGCTACTCACAGTGACACCAACATCCCCACCACCCCACCCACCCCAACCCTACACACACAACTACACGCACACGTACACCCCATCCCCACCCTACCCACAGCCAGGCCTCCTCACCCACCCTACCCACAGCTCATCCCCTCAACCCACCCCACCCCACCTGTCACCTCTACCCCTACCCTTACCCCCCACCCATACCGATACCCACACCACCACTGCTAATGCCACCCTACACCACCTTCATCCACACCCACCCCCACTTCACAACCCCAATCCCCACCTTTACACCCACATCTACACGTACACATACACCGACATCCCTACCCCAACCCCATCACCTAACTACCCCACCTCATCCTACTAGCCCACCTAACCCTACACCCCACCCTCACCACACATATGACGTTGCTTATTTATAATTATAGTATAGTAAAAATATTTTAGAAACATTTTACAAATTAAGGGCAACCTAATAATTTTAACGTATTTTTATGTCTTTTCCTAGTGTGACCAAATGCTACAAATAATAACTAATTTAGTATTGTCCAGTCCAGTTCAGTCCAGTTCCGTCCTATTTAATCCAGTCATGTCTATGTACCAAACGCTACCTTACCGAAATAATTTGGCCACACTGATAGTTGAAGCTTTGGTTTGTACCTAAGATTGGGTTAGGAAATCCTAAAAATCAATAACCGACAACATTGAAGAACTTCTAAAAGATGACAAGGTCCCAAAAGGTAACATTATTTCTTTGTACATTTTACTTTTGTAATGATAACATGTTATTAGATTTATATTTTCTTATAATTTAAGTTTACTATAAATAGAAGAAGCGATACGAAAAGGAAGAGGACAAGGTAAGAGCAAAAGTGCTATGGAGATTATAGATGAGTAGCTAGTTAGTTTACAACTTTTCAAATTCATGGTATTTTGTATACTTAATTAGATGATGTAAATTGTGAGATTTTATGTTTGGGTTTGAGTTTTTTTATTAAGGGACTTACCACTTTAGTTTTTTTAACAATTTATTTTTTACCACATATCATATTTATTCTTAATGATTCATAAAAGTCTCAACGAATAAAAACATTTGTATAGCTAAATTAAGGTCTTAATAAATAAATACTTAATGATAAGGTCTTAACGACTAAATGTGTTGTGTTGTTATATAAGTAAAGTAGCCCAAACATTTGAATTAATCCCAAACACAAAAATCCAATACATATGAATTAAGACCAAACCATAAAACTAGCCCACTATGAGTATGCTTTTATGGAATCGGGCTCTGTTCCTAGCCATTTGTATCTAAAACTCGAACCCACAACACCCTCGATTCTTCTCGGTTCCAAACCCGAAGTTACCCGACTGATGCTTTACCCGAACTGAGGACCAAACCTTCTACATGGTTTGGTTTTCGGTTCCCTTCATCCCTTTCATTCGAGTTCTATCCTTATCGGGTTCGGTCCGGCTCGGCTGGTTCTGGACCTAAGCTCACCCCTTATACATAAGCATCATGCATCTTCATCTAATATAAAAAGTGAATTGTACTGCTAATTTGTTTTGTAATATAATTTAAACTAAGTAACTGGAACTTGAACCGGATCCTGTTCAAACCGATCCACAAGCGGTTTTAAAATTTTAAGAACTTATATAACTGGTTTCGATGCCAATATTGTAGGAACCAAAGGAACCGCTTGTTCCGGTTCTGATAAATTTAGCCTGGTGCCCGCTTATGTATACATGCATAAATTTATACATAACTAACAATATTACAAACAATATGATCTATTTTGAATAACTTGTAAATAAATACTATAACTAAGTTCCAATGTTTAAATCATGTAAAATTGGTTTTGATATAATTTATGTTGTTTTCTTTTCGTTCAGCTAAAGTCTATAAGATTTGAACATTGATGAATTGAACATCATCTTAAAGTGTTGTTCATGATTTTTTTGTGCATAAATACCCCTCTATTAAACTTTGTACCCCCCTCTCCTTGTCGCCCATCAAATCAAAATGGGCTTTGATTAAATTAGTTTTTTAATTTATAAACCCTCATGATTTGACTAGTTGATTCGTTTTACCCATTTTTCGTCTTTTGTTGTGTTTTCCTTTATTATTGTTATTATTATTATTATCATCATTTAAAAAGTTACACATTAAACATTTTAGAAACGAATAACAGTATGTTATTAAGTGGGTCGACTTTCAACGATAAAGAACGGTGTGTTCAAGTAAAGTGGAGGCCATATTCATTCAAATAACCACATCATTTATCAATGTTTTTCATAATCAATATATATATAAGGTTTATTTTTAGATACATTGTATAATAAATACTACATAAATTATAATAAAAATTGTAGATTTCAGGCTATATCAATCTCTTAGTGGAATGAACATTCTTGGCGACAAATTAGGTATGTGCTATGCAACGAGTTAATAAGACACCATTGTATGGGAAACATTGTCTAGACTTGTGCGTGCGTACATATCAGAACATTCTATTGAATGGGAAACATTGTATGTTGCTCGAATAAATGCTTATGCTAACGAACCACACAATTGTAATATTGGACAATTTATTATCTCTGATTAATAAAGTCGAAGTTTGCTTTAGTATTATTATTTATTTTGTTATTTTTATACATTCGTTCGAATTTGACATAACCGTTTTGATATAATTTGACATAATTTTATAAAATTATAAACGCCGTTCGTTGTGTCGTAATTACTTAAAAAAACTATTGTTTTATTGTTACTAAAACGTAAAAATTATAAAAGCTAAATTTACTATTATTGTTTTTTCTAATAATAATAATAATAATAATAATAATAATAATAATAATATTATTATTAATAATAATAATAATAATAATAATAATAATAATAATAATAATACATAATTTTATAAAATTATAAATGTCGTTCGTTGTGTCGTAATTACTTAAAAAACTGTTGTATTATTGTTACTAAAACATAAAAATTATAAAAGCTAAAATTTACTATTATTGTTATTCTAATAATAATAATAATAATAATAATAATAAAATCAAATATTATTAGTAAAAATTAAAAAAAAAAGAAAAAGAAAAATAAAAAATAGACAAAATAAAAAAAAAACATCAAAAAACAAAATTTAAAATCAGAGGTACAAGAAGACACTAAAAGGATATGTATAGATTCATCCTTTTTTTTTTTTTTCCTATGTCATCCTTGATATTGAGAGAAGATCTTCTATCATGTGTACTTTACAATTTTAGAATTACCTAAAATTTTAGCTTATTTAATTAACTCATATGATATTATTATTACTAATTATTTTTTATATCTCTATTATTTTATATATTCTAAAAATATAGTAACACTTTGATGCACTCGATGACATCATAGATTCGTAATGTCTCGTTGCTGCTTGAGAATCCGACTGAACGTCATCGACATTCGACAGACTAGTCTCGAAGGCTTTGATTGTATCGCATCAACAATTTGACAACGTCTCATCTCATAACGATTCGACACCATGGCCGAAGTGTCTGGGCATCCCGAGATACCAGTGGAATGGTAGCCGTTGGGACGGCGAGAGGTTTTTGGTGAGCAAGTTTTGGGTCATTTAGGGCTGCAAAGTTTGGATTAGTTTCGTAATTTTTGGGCCTAATTATGGACTACGAACTTGAAGACACTTATTTGTTTTCAACTACTTTGTTTGATTCTTATCTGCAATTAGGAGTCTTATTATAGTTAGATTATTGCAAATAGGACAATGGTTATTAGGGATTTTAAGATATTTGAGATTTAGAAGGTCTTAAAATGAGTTAGATAATGATTCTTGAGAAACGAAGATAATTCTTTCGTTATTCGTATTCCAGCCTTTCCATCAAACCCGGCGATCTCAGATAATTATATAAAAATATATGTGATTTTATTTATTGTTGTAAAAACTAAAAAAAGTGGATGTGTACTTGTAAATAATCAAAGAGCCTTGAGTAAAATTATGGGGTAAGTTTGTAAATTGACATCTTAAATCAAGTATTTTTTTCACTTTGGCCTTATTGTGTATATTGGTCAATTAGTTTCTCATCCCAGTCTTTTGTTTCTTCTTTGTTTTTGCAATAGGTATTTGTTCATCCATGAAAACATAAAAGAGCCAGTATTCTTGAAGCATTTTCTTTTTTAAATTTGTTGGAACTTGGCTTTAGCCAAAATGGTTTGTCGTAGTTTTCTGAGTTTCTCACATAGGAAGCAACAAGAACTTTCACTTATAAGCCTTCACACCTTTAGTTAATTAAAGTGGATAAGGCTTGGATTGAGGGATGTGTGATTTGCTTTTGAATTTGTTCGTTTTCTATTCAATGAAATGAAGGTAGTGATTTCGTCAAATTCAAGAAGTAATTGTTTATTTCGGTCATAACAGCTTGATTTCACAAACACATATACACATTAGATTTAGAGTAGCAAAAAGTGATTGTAAAAATTGATAATATATAATATAAACATTTTGAAATTATATCGATAAGAATGAGTAAAGAACAAAACAATACATTAAATAGATCTTACCGATTGAATAAATTGTTTTCCAATATCATATTTTAGGTTTTCATACAAAATGATTATTTGTTTTCAAAAGTGTAATAAAGAAACATCACGTTTTCAAAGAATAAACATTTTAAATAAATTAGATAAACATTCCAATATACATTATATTATATGTAGGTATAAAAGTATATATTATTCTATAGATAAACATTCCAACCTATCTCAAAGAACATAAATACTTATACATACACATGTCAGATTCCAAGCCTTACATGATCATAACCTTACAAGACACAAAATAACTTAACATATACGAAAAGATCTCAAACAGTGTAAGAGAATATGTAACCAAAACGTCAAAAGTGCTATAGTTGGTTTCAACGATTGCGGTTAAATTCGAATTCCACTACCATTAAGTAGGAATATGTTCGACTTGTAAGAAAAGATCTAGGTCTAGAATCCGATCTTCAAACCATCCAAAAGAATCTTAATCTTGAAACAGTGCAATACATGAAAATATCTTTCTTTCAAGTTGTACTATATAAGACACAACATTATCGATCCTAACATAGCCAAATCGAGCAAAACAAACACACAACCTCTACATACAACTAAGAATGGCAGGTAAAACATACGTTACCAAAGGCTACTCAACCTACACCGACATTCCGACCCGAGGTGGTTATGACCAGGGGCCGCATAACCCTGTCAACCAGTATGCAGTTCAAACCAAGACGATTGAGAGGGTTCGTGCCCCCACTAACTTTGTTGGTTCGCCTTCAAGAATCGAGCTCTTGAATGAATACGTTCATTCCCCAACCATGTCGAGTAGTCCAAATGCAAGCTACTTCCCGAACACTGGGCACAACTATGGGAACTCAAGCCCACCCAAATTCCACGATGAAGGAAGTTGGGCCATGAAAACTAGAGACTTTTCAAGTCCAAAGAAGCATCGTCCTTCAAGCCCCGTCCATGGCTACCATTCAGAAGAATCTCATCAGGTTCATTCTGGACCGGGCTTTGTAGGAGCCAGGCAGATTAGGACCGGAAATAATTATGGTCCTAATAGATCCTGGGAGAGTTCTGGTCCACCAATGACAAATCATCCTCTTACAACTTCGACTAATAATATCAATGAGGCCTTCGGCTTTTTGGAATCGGCGAGTCATTCTCCACGGTCTGGCCCAAGGCAAAGAGGAGTACTCGATGAACTTTCTACACGTGCACAACCATCGGAACCACAAAAGCGATACGCACGGCCCGCATTTGTTGCTAAACCTAACGACATATACACAAGGCAGTATTGATAGTCACCAGGCCAAACAA
The DNA here is from genome assembly GCA_023525715.1 of Cichorium intybus. Taxonomy (NCBI): domain Eukaryota; kingdom Viridiplantae; phylum Streptophyta; class Magnoliopsida; order Asterales; family Asteraceae; genus Cichorium; species Cichorium intybus. The sequence goes on along the minus strand of CM042010.1, from coordinate 45,212,005 downwards.
CTCGAAAACGAGTTTTTCGAGCTTTTAGTATAAGGTCGTAGTAAGTGGCTCCATGTTAGGTTTGATTATGATGCATGTACCAAAAAAACTATGTATGTAAATCAAGGAAATGAGTTTGCTCTTTCGGGGCAAATCATTTTGGCTTCTAAGTTAATCTATTATATTTTGGTTACAACTAGATACCAAAAGGTCGATTTTCTATTGTAGCACTTTAGAGGTGTCTTCTTTGATGTTGTAATTCGCCCTTGTGCCTTTTCTAATGCGTTGCCAGCTTTTTTTTTTAAATAAACTCCGTCGTTCAAACAAAATACATAAAATAAATCAACGAAAGTTGCATGTAATTTCTTTATTCATAATTACAAGCAATGTGAAATTTGTATTTCAAACATTAAACAATATCACTAAACTTCAAGTTAATTGTAACACCATTGACAGTCAAGAAGCCAAGATGAAATACAATGGTGCTCTTGTGCCATAAGAAACCCGAAAAACCAATGTTTCCTGGCTTTGCGTTGGCGCTGAATAACCTGTTTCTATATATTTGTGACTTTTAGCCATTTTAAGTTGTGATTTTTCTTTTATTTTCTATTCTACTAACGCCATATCTAGGTTTGTTCTTTGCAATAATGTATATCTATGTGTAAGTAATCATTGCTTGAAAGTTGCTAATGAAGTTAAAAAGGGAATCATTAAATAAACATATCTATACACATCTATTTCAAGTTAATTTTTTTTATTTGTAGGAAAGTGGATTGTTTTCCGAAAAAAATAGTTATGAGTAGCTGGAAATTGTTTGACTTTTGTTAAAGGTGTATATGGAGTGTACATAAATTTACACTACATATGAGCCCATAAAGCACTACAAAAAACATGACCTATGGAGGGGACAAAAGTCCCCTGTACAGCTGTCGTTGTCGCCGCAACACCTTGTCAAGACGACTTGTCACTATCGCATGCACAAGTTTGTCGGAATAGATCCCTATCCAAGCAACTCGATGTTGCCGCCTAAAATTCAAAACAGTTTTTGCACATTAATATTTAGAGTTGTACACCCGGAAATCTAATATAAATAAATTTTGTATTATTATGTAAAGAAACATCAAATCTCTTTTTTTTAGAACCGGCCAATAATTTATATGGAGCGTATTCGGGCTTGGTAAACCAAGTCGGCATTTAGCCGGCGGCCCGTAAGCCGCACATTTCCCCTCATTCGCCTGTTGGCTTCGCACTACTAGAAAAAGGGCCTTTAATGACTGACAATGACAGTCATTAAAGGGTATAGATGAAGGGTATAGATGACAGACATTTATCTGTCATTGAAGCCCTAGTCATAAATGAAACATGATAGACATTTTTCTATCATAAATTTACGACTGACATTTATGACAGAAATTCACGACATACAATTACAACATACATTTATAACTGACATTTTGTAGGTCGTAATTATTGACTTTTTTTTAACTCATTACATACAATTATGACAACAATTTTGTAAAAAAATATTTTTTTCTAAATTTACTAATGTTCAAATTAAATCACATTTAATGTCTAATAACATAATATAAAGTATCATATACACACAAAAACAACCCATTGCATAAAACACACTTTGTCAATTACAAAGAAGCGTTCAAATGGTAAATAAATGTAAATACATTGCTATTATGGGTTACATATTACTATAATTGCTAAGGAATTTAAGGCACTCATTCTTTGGGTTATTACACCAAGACCACCATGTAATACTATTGCCATTTCTAGCTCTAGTAAGGAGTAGAACGTCCGACCTTCGCCACACATGAGTATATAATCCGGGTGTCTTAAACCAGCTAGATTGGATGTCATTTAAACTCTATCTTTTTACATATAGATTGTTGAAGATCTAATTGTTTTCCGCTTATAGAGGAGAAGGACCACGGAGGATTACGGTTCGAATCTCATGCCATTTGTTTAATCTTTATTCACAGTCCTCTTTTTTCATATTTATATGCACATGTGTTGTTTTCCCCTCAAACTTTCATTTTTTACAACTCTCACTTAAATGTTTTTTACAAACTAGCGTGGAACCCGTGCTATGCACGGGTCTGGGGAACAGGAATTTTTTTTGGGTCAGAAGATGTGAGGTAAGATGTTGTTTGTTTTGGGAGCTTAAACCAGCTAGATTGGATGTCATTTAAACTCTATCTTTTTACATATAGATTGTTGAAGATCTAATTGTTTTCCGCTTATAGAGGAGAAGGACCACGGAGGATTACGGTTCGAATCTCATGCCATTTGTTTAATCTTTATTCACAGTCCTCTTTTTTCATATTTATATGCACATGTGTTGTTTTCCCCTCAAACTTTCATTTTTACAACTCTCACTTAAATGTTTTTTACAAACTAGCGTGGAACCCGTGCTATGCACGGTTCTGGGGAACAGGAATTTTTTTTGGGTCAGAAGATGTGAGGTAAGATGTTGTTTGTTTTGGGAGCTTGCTATTTGGTTAGTAACAATTTTCTTTCTTGATGAAGTGCTAGTATACCTTCAACCTCCCCTGCAACTTCTCTTCGCCTCTTTACTACTAATTCTCCAGTGCTTTACTATAAAAATTGAAAAGTATATTACCATAATAAAAATAATGAAAAATCTGCCAATTAGAGCAATGGTTAACCTACTACCTTTTAAACTGATTGCCACATTACTACAATCAGATAGATTTATCAGAGTACAACGCCCTAAAAAATATTACTGGATAGTACAATGTTGTAATACAATGATATAAAAGTACAAAACTATATTAACAAATTTTAAAAGTAGATTTTTATTTCTTGCATTTAAAAGCTAAGAAAAAATCCCTTGAAAAGAACCAAAAAGTGTTGGTTGTGATAAAAACCATTACAGGACCCAATCACTTCTATAAAAGAAACTTCAATCATACCTCCAAATCGATGCATCGGCTTAATCTTCGGCTTCTTTGTTTTGCAGTTTAGCTTATAATTTTTGAAATCCGATTTTTGTTGCTTAAATGCCCTGTGAAAATAAATGTCATTTTAAAATAAAAATGGCATAAATGCCCTGTGAAAATAAATAGCATCAACCTCACTCATTACCATCCGTTGCAAATAGTGAAGACCCACCATCTCAAAATCACCACTACCTACGGGTTACAACCACCATCTCATTATAGAACAAACAGTGAACACCCATCCACTTCAAAAACCCAACCTCCACATCATCTTCTCGCGCACCGTCACTGCCAGCAAGACTTAACTACATTCTAAGAACCTACAAATTTACAATTTTTTCATTTTATCCCGTGATGAAATGAAAAAAAACACCAACGAAAATTAACAAAATGGAAGAAATTACATTCCTTTGAAAACAGTCAAATAGTCAATTCCATTCCATTAGAAAAAAGTCACAAACCAAAGAAGTTTTTTTCATTTGAATGGAATGAACCATTCCATTCCTTCCATGATTCTATCATACCAAACACTACCTAAAAGTTAACAATAATAACGAAATCAAAAGCATACCATTTGGATTGCTTCTTTACACTGACATGAATTGCCCATTTTGCCCATTCATATTGATCACATTCCGTTGTCTGCCCATCAAAATGAAAAAGTATAATTTGGAAATCATATGAAAACTATAAAACATGAATACCCATATCTCAGTATTTTCAGTTAACATCTTAAATTTAAATTAAACAAAAAAAAGTAACCTTTTTTATTGACGCATCAATATTATTCCTCTCATCCCAACCAACAGTAAAAGTCAACAAATACCTTGGCTTCTTTTTCAAAGCCTGAAATTTTGAATTTTCAATACCATATAATAATGAAAAAGAATTAATAAAGGAAGTAAAAGATATAATTATTAATAAATATACATCAGAAGGGTCGCCCCGTAATCTTCTCAAATAATAACCAGTCTCTGAAACTACAATTGCTGGACCATGGGGATTTGTTGGAACATATATCTAAAAACCAAAAAAGGTAATCTATTTATTTAAATATTTAATCACTTTTTAAAGGAATCTAGATTAAAATGTTACCTTAGGTAGTTCAGGGGTATTAGAAGAACCAAGGTTTTCAGGGAAACTTCATTCTTTAGGTTCATTGCCATGATTGTAGTTACAACAACTCTCCCATTATCATTTGACTTCTTGAAAAAACCACTGTACACAAAAATACAATTAATCAATAAAACAGAATTCAAGATTGGTATTAGATGCCAAATAGATAATCTCACTCACTTGCGGTACATATTTTTCATTGATCCAAATAATGCTCAACTTCAATGGTTAGGCACTAGGTCAAACCAATTATGTACGTAATTCTACATAGCATGTGCACCCTTCAGGATTTAATAGTATCAAAATTGTGTTACCACAGTAGAAATTACTTGAAAATGTTTGGAAAATGTGGAATGTTAGGAAAGAAAACAATCCTCAATCCTGAATAAAGAAAATGATTTTTCTTGGATGATGGAAAACAGTTTTCCTTCATTTGAAGACTCTAAATCAACTCAAGTATAAGTATCTTGCTAAAAACTTGAATACTGAGAGTGTTTTTAGCATCAATGATGTGCAAAACTTTCACAATTCACAACTAAATATACTCTCATTGTTGCTTCAAAATGAAACTATTGACTTTACTTGCTGATCATAAAAAAATTGTCTGATTATTAGTTAAATGTGTGAAATGATCCTTCACCATGACAAAGTAAATAGTATTGTTGACAGAGGTTAGAAATTGTTGTACTTTTGATAAACAGTTACCACCTTGAAATTCAATTCTTTCGAAATTTAGTGGAATTAGCAAAGTACTATTGAAAACAAAGGAAAAAAAATACTATTCATATTTTTAGCTAGCATCTAGACCGCAAATTGATGATCAAGCGAACATTTAAAGTCGAACAAACTGTGAGATTGATTTAATCTGGAACAAACCCCAAACGAAAAGGTTTATTTAGAAGCACAAAATTATTATTGTTGATGTCATTCTTACGTATACGCTCTATCCACATCGACAAAATCTCATCACCAAAAATGATGATCTGCGCAACAACCAACATTGAAAGCAAACAAAGAAATTAAACTAATTTCAACAAAATTTACCCGATTAACCTAAAATCCAAGCGATATTGAAGCTAATTTCCGAATCAATTTGAAGTAAATCAGATCGTTTCATCTTGATTACACCTGTTCGAAAACCCTTAGGCGATAAATCCTCTGACGGTTTTCTGACTTCAAACTCTCATTCCCTTTCGATTGGTACCTGGACCATATATACACCGGTTAATTCAAGTTATCTTGTTGCTTCCAACTGGTTTTCTGACTTCAAACTCTCATTCCCTAAATGTCGATCTGCCTCATCTCCCTTTCGATTCTTTCTGTTGGTTGTCGAAGAAACGAAAGAACCAAATTGCAAATACTACTTTCAAGAAGAACAACAACACAGACGACGATCGTAGAGAAGGACGGGGCAATGACATGTAAGCCGCGAAAATACTCTGATAAGAAGTAAGAAATCGACGGAAGACGGATATTCGACGAAGGGAGAAGCAAGGAAAGCAACCAGGAGAAAAGGAAGAATAAACGTCAACATACGCCAAAGAAGAAAGCAGTGATGAACACGTGTCCGAGCCCATAACTCTCTACAACCCTAGTGTTACACATTTAAAAAGAAGCATATGTCACGTATGGAAAAATGAAGCAAAAAACCGGATGTAACGTTGGCGAAAATTACGCCTTTTAATTAGTAGTAGAATAGAATTTGAAACTTATTTTTTTACTAAAATTTTCCTCATTTTTTTTATTATAGTTTTCATCGAATTTCATTATTATTTTTGAATCTGATACAAACTTTTTTTGCAAGTTTTCTCTATTCTTTTTATAACTTATTTTTTTTTTGTTAAAAGTGCCATTTTTTAGATTTTCTTAAAACTTCTTTTCAAATCATTTTACAACTTTGGTTACATATTTTTAACAAGCAATATTAAAAGTTTTACCTACTTTTTTTAGTTCCTTTTCACAATCCTCTTTTTCACGGTTATGTAGATGTGCCGTTTTCCCTCTCAAACTTTCATTTTTTACAATTCTCACCTACATTTGAAATTGTTTTTACAAATTTGATACTTATTTTTATGGGAAATTTCATATATGCCTAAATAAATAGCTAATTATCATATTTGCCCTACCTAATATGTAAATATCATATATACCCTAAATAAACTTTCAGTATATCATATTTGCCTAAATTCTATTTTATAATAATTTAACATATTTTTATAATCTATTTTTGTTATTTAAAATCATTTTCATTAAAAGAAAATTTTAGATTGAATAAAACCCTTTCTGCAATATCGTTTACAATCGTATAACCTAAATTAACAAAAATCACATGTATGAAAATAATTAACCAAATTCATCGTTTATAACATAATATACACAGTTTACGTTAATGACTATGAATCTTAAATTATTTCTATATTATTAACTTATTAAAGTAACTTTACAACTATGAAAAAAAATAATAACTTTTAGAAGTCTTGAAGATTTTCTTGAATTAAAATAATTTTTTCTTAAAAAGATCACAAGTATGAAAAAAAAATTCTTAAAAAGATCACAAGTACGAAAATAATTAACCAAGTTCTAGTTCATAACATAATATACATATTTACATCAACGACTATCAATCAAATTTTTTCTTTTAATTATAATGATTTTAAATTATAAAAATTGATTATTCAAATGTTAAAAAAATAATTTGGACAAATATGATATTTTGGAAGTTTATTTAATATATATATGATATTGACATGTTAGGTAGGGCAAATATGATATTTAATTGTCTATTTATGACATATATGAAATTCTTCCTATTTTTTATTAATATTTTCCTAAATTATTTCTTTATTATAGTTCTGGTCCATTTTCATTATTTTTTAAATAAAAACTTTTTTTACAAGTTTTCTCTATTCTTTATACAATTTTTTGTTAAAAGTTTCTTTTTTAAATTCTTTTACAACTTCATTTAAATTCATTTTTACAACTTTGGTTACATCTTTTTTAACAAGTAACATTACAAATTTTTACCAACTTCATTTTATATATTTGTTTTTTTTTACGTTCTTTAAAAGTATCTTCTTTTTTTTTTTTAAATCGGACAACTTCTTTTTGCATCTTTCTTTTAAAAACTTTGTTTTTTATAGAAAATTTACATTTTTGTATATTGCATGGTGTTTTAAACACTTATTTCCTTTTTACAAACTAACACCATATTTCTTCGGAAATTTTTTCATATAAAATTACACGCACCAACATGCGGAAAAATTACCCTAGTTTCTAACAATTATATTATATAAAATAATAGAAATCAATATATAAGTATCAATAATCGATAACAAAGCAAAACGTTTATCACAAAATCAAATCATGACTCCATAATTATAATTTAACTTAAATAAAATAATCGGATTTTATTCTTTGAAAAACAATTAGAGCATTCTCTAAAAACTTAAACTGCTAAATAATTATGAAAAGGGAACATTCCTGAAACAGTAAAAATACAATTAGATAGAAACTTGAATGCACAACTCCAAATCGTGAAAAAGATGCTTCCGCAAAGACGGTAACTCACTAAAAAGTAGAAACCTTATTTAAAAAACTTTCGTGATTGTAATTGTAGGGCACAAGAAAATGCAGACCCAAAAATTCTAAATTTCAACCAACTTGACGAGCAAGGAAGATCATCGACGAGCAGGGGAAGTCCTGATGAAGAGGGTTGTAACAATCGACGAGCAGGGGCTGTGAGGAGAGGCGGAGAGAGCGTGATTCGGGTTTGGTAGAGGTCGATTCTTATTTGTCCCAGGTGAAGGAGAGGAATACGAAAATGATGAACATGCCTTGAGAAAGAACCTGCACCAAAAAATACGAAAACTATGAACGTGCCTCTTCATCGCCGAACCAGAATGGTTGAGATAGAGCTTGATTCGGATCGTATGGACATTCTTCTCCACATCAAGAAATCAAGGCGATTGAACACACACACACACACACACACATACACATACATAGTGTGTTTGAACTCCACCGCCACCAACAACAGAAAAACCCTCGAACAATACACGATAGTTCTTCTCCGGACTTTATCTCTAGCAAACATCTCGATATCATGGGGTTGTGATTCGATTCAGAGAAAATCGATTTCATGGGTCTTTAAAAGATCATCTGTAACTGTGACACCCCAATTCTACTGTTTGCAAATACTATGGTTTTTCGTATAAATACTTGGATACAAAAATACGGTTTAACAAAAACCGATTACTTACATGTTTAAAAAAACAGTGGGTGTTACAAATCCATACCAAAACTAACCATAGTAAGCAAGAAAGGATTAAACCTTGAGTCCAAGATAGGAGCTATGTGGGCTCCACTCCAACTAAACTTCATCCAATTATAGCATAACATTTAACCTGGAATACATGGCATAAAAATAGAATACGTAAGACAATAATGTCTCGTGAGTTACATGAGTTTTAGACTCAAACCTTTAACTTCTTTTCCAATCTTTATATAAAACTTATGACATAAATATCTTTCAAAGTTTTAAAACATTATCATACCAATGTTCTTTATTCTTTTCAAAAAAATCATTACATATCATATCTTGCATACCATCTTCTTTCGAAACTTTATAATAGCAATATAATATAACTCTTTACTTCTCAAAAATCATTTTATGACATACTTTACGAAAATAACTTCGTTCTTACTTTCTTTGACTGGTTTTATAAGCTTGCTGGATTTTTATACTTAGGGCTTTAATCATTATAAGTGATACCCCAAGTCTCTATGGCTAGAAAGAACGGATCAATCCTCACCATAGAAGTGCTGAGGCGATCTACTTCGCGATGGGGCTTGTCCCCAGTAGACCCCTTACCTAACCCGGGAAGGTTGGAACATAGTTCCCTTACTAACGCTGCTTGCTACAATTACCAGTCATACAAAACATTTTCTGCTTGCTTGAACATTACTTACATACATATAACTTGTGGCTAAACGCCAAACTTCATTATTTTCTATCTTTATGGCTAGATGCCGAATTTATAACTTTCATTTCACATAAACTAAACCATATGTTTAAAACATGTCTATATAACATTTTAGGCTTAATGCCAAATCATACTTTCCAAACATTTTGTGGCTATATGCCCTTTCATACTAGAAAACATTTACAATTTGTAACCGAAACATACTTCTTAAACATATTATGGCTATATGCCTATCCATACTTTCAAACATGTATTCAAAATATATATACCTTCATATAATAGGTTCATAAACCAAAACATAGCTTCAATTATAGCATTAAACTTTCACCAACAAGTTAGAAATAAAACTCTTGCATATAATTTCACATATAAGATTTTATAAGAAATCTTGTAAATACTTACTTGCCATGTACCCCAGAATGGGTAAAAATACTGCATGTACTCACCTTATGTATTGCTAGATGATTGACTACACGTTCCTTGTATTTATACTCTTTTGTGATTAAATAATCACTTGGCATGAACCTATAATTAACATGTTATACATTAAAATTCATGCTAACTGACTCTACAACTCATTAGAGTCCTTATAATACTATCTTGGATCATAATAAGTATATAACTTTAAAATGACCAACTTTAGTTAAACCGTATTTTATACGTATTTTACTACAGTACCCTCGGAGGGTCGTATTTCGATTCCGACAATTTTTCATGAAGTTTCATAACATATTAGACCTATGTTTAAAATTTGAGGTCAAACGGACAAGTATAAGACCAAACTCAAAATCAATTTGGACGCGGCAGAAGACAAATTTCGAAACTGCATTTTTCTTCTGGCGCGAGATCGCGTCCCTACGGGGGTGCAGATCGCGACCCTACGGGGTCTGCAGCAACCAGAAATGGTGATTTTTATGGTATAAATTCCCATTTTCCTCATTTTAAGCCCTTAATTCACGACTTAATCACTAAGGTTTGTTCCATGACTAAAATCATTCATTTACTTCAAGTTTTTAACCATAAAAATCATAGATTTAAATCATTTTCCAAACATTTTCGTTTTTGCATTTTGTTGTCCAAAACCGAAATTGTCCAATATTAATCATTTCTACTGACTTATTTCAACAATTTCCACATATGGAACTCATTAAAACCCCTTGGAATTAATTTGTTCATATAAAATTGATTTCCAAGGCTTTTAAACAAAAATTCAAATTTTTCAACAATAGCAACATACTTTGATGATTTTTAAGATATGTTCTTAATACTTGACTTAATTGGTTTAGAATCATTCTAGGACTAAAATAACAACTCCTTTATACATCTAAACCATAGTTTCTTCAATTTCATCACTTTTGATTGAAATCATTCCCAAAAACTCATTTTTACTCAAAAAAATCATTTTAATGAATTTCCAAGAAGGGAATTGATTTCTCATGTCTTTTATGACACTTTAGGCTTATTAGATCATTTACAATCAGTTTCAAGCTCATAATTTGATTTATTCTCATAAAATCCCGTTTTTGACAATTTTCACCAAAAATGCAAATTTTTGAAATCAATCACTTAGGAATGTATTTATACATCTTAAGTGATTATTAGAACCTAACAAAACAATAAAAATCACTTTCAATTTCATAAACCCATTTCTAGGGTTCTTGAGCTAAAATTCTCATTTCTTGATCTTTAACACTTTCAATGGTTAAACTAGGTTTAGGTAGTGATTAAGGCACAAGTTAAGGCTAGGAATCATAGGATAATCCTCCTCTAGCCACTGAATTTTCGAAGCTACAGTAACTCATTCAAGAAAAATGGGTTAAACAACCCTAAAACAAGATTACTAACCTTCTTTGGCTTGAAATTATGAATTGGAAACTTAAATCTTCAATTCCCATTGATATCTTCAAGAACCGATCCTTAGCTCTCTCTCTCGTTGTCTCTAGATTTTTCTGAATTTATGAGAATTAATGATATATTTTCTCATTTTTATATTTTCCATATTTACAGTTTTAGTCCCTGAACTTTCATTCCTTGGACTTTTGACACAAATATTAACTTTGGCCACATGAAGCTAAAATTTTTACATTTTTAGTCCAAGCTAGAATTATACTTTTATAATAATTCTTGTATATGGTCAAATGACCAAATTACCCTTCTCATGGTAAAATGACTAATTTACCCTTAAAAACATACTTTCTCATAAAATATACATAAAACTTTAAATTATACACACATTGTTTTACATATTTATATTATTAAATTTGGGTCGTTACAACTACCTCCCCCTTATTGGGATTCCGTCCTCGGAATCATTGCACAATTACTAAATTAAGGAAATTACTTCCCCTTCCTTTTCGGATGTTTTCCGCCAAAGTTGAGTTCTAGTAGATACTTTCTTTTTACCACATAGAATCATTTTCTTCATTATTTTATCTTTTAATCTTTTCTTCTTTGGTTATTTTTGATTCTGTAATCAGCTCTTAGCGGTTCCTGCTTTCAATCATTTATAGTGGATTAACATAATCTCTTTAAAATTTTATATCTTCCCAATTAACCAAATTATCATCTTGGTCATTTTATCTGTTTTCTCAACCTTTTAGTCGTTCATTCATGTTTCATACTCTTCATTCTAGTTACTTTCCTTTCTACCTCATTTCATTGACATACAATCTCTTAGTAAACTTATTTAACAAAATAGTTTCATACTTCAATATTTGTTATCATAAATAGCAATCTACTTTATAATTCTTCTCATATCTTTACTAAAACAAGTGAGATTATACTCACAGTATTCTTTATTTTCAAATACCATTAAACATAATTATATATGTTTCATATATATATATTTTTTTTACAAATTCATAAAGACATCAAAATCTTTTCCTTGTATAAATTTTGTCCCTTAATGGACATTTTACTTAAGAAATACTTTTACCCTCATTTAATATTGCTTATTTATCTTCATCCGTCTTTTCTTCTTATTTCTTTACCCATTCGTTACTTCCTAGACAATCCACTGTTATTTCTTCTTTATAGAAGTTTTACAACATCTTATTTCTCTTACATTTGTTTTTAAAACTTTTAAACTTCAATTTATTCTTCTTTATCTCTATTTCCCACTTCTGGCTCACTATAATTTATAAAGGATGTATTTTCCTCCTTCTTGTTACACTTCACATTTTTACTTTTCTGATTGGGACAGAATCTGTCGAATCATCATATTGTTCACGAGAATCTACTTATCTCGTTCTAAATGTGTTGAAACGATATACCGCTTTTATTTTAACAATTAAACATCATTAAATTTCTTTCTATGTATAATATAATACATCATATTTAACCTTATAAACTTGTACCGTTTTACTGTTGAAGTTGTTCTATTATTTTAGTCAACTTCCTTCTCTATTTACATTTTTAAGAAAAAACATTTTCACATACTTTTTACTCATTTCCTGTACATTATATATATATATTACCTTCTCTAATATTTGTCTTGTATCATTCTTTACTTGTATTACTTTCATATTCAACATATAATCAACTTAGATATTTCTTTCATCTTCTTTTATGAGATTTCGGTCTCATTACTCATTACTTATTCGTATAAACATGTCTTTCTCATTTCTTCAATTTTTTTTGTACAATACTTTTATAAGTATACTTTTCTTTCCTTTTTGGATACTCCACGTATCCTTTTCATATTAATACTTTATATTTTAGTATTTCTTTGCCAATTCTATTTCTCACATTAGTGCTTAGTTTAGCACCTGATCTTCTGTTTACTCTTTCCTCACGGTATCTAAATTGTTTACCATGGTTGATTCAAAATTTATTTTTCTTCAATTCACTTATGGAATTTCATACATGTTGCATAATTTACACATATATATACCTGGTTCTCTTTTGGTTTAAGAACCCAACTAGGTACTTTTAACATTTTCGTCCCATGAAGAATTCTTGGCATAAATCTCAATCACCATTACCTCTCGTTACTCTTTACTTTTACATCTTTTATCATTTCTATTATGTGTTATAAGGCTACATGCCTAACACATTTGCTATTCTTTTGTTTAAACTCCACTGCTTTACACTACATATTTCTTTACAACATTAAATATTTCATATACAACTTATTTCTTATGTATCTTTAGGTGATACACAATTGCCATTTATTTTCTCGTCATCTTTCATTCTTTTGGTATATCGAGGCAGTATGCTCGATACCTTATTTTACTCTTTTGCTTCATACTTTATAGTATTCTGATTAGAATACTTGTTTCATAACCACTTTTGTACTTTGTATAAGTTCTAAAACTTACTCATTCACCTATATTTACAAACACGTATAAACATATATACATTTCTTTGTATTTCATGGCTACTAGTCATGTACTGACCATTTCTCACAATCTTTGAATTCCTTTACCCATCATTTCTATTCGGAAGTAGTAACTTCCTGTCTGTTTACTATCATTCTTACATTATCTTTAATTCTTCGTTTATTACTTGTTTAGATATTTACTCTTTTTCTTTACTTCATATTATTTATGACCTTTAGTCATTTTGCTCACATGCTTTTGATTTTTCTTCCATTATCATACATCATTATACTCTTTCATTAATGGTATTACCTCTTTTATTTCATTCATTTGGTTGTGGAATTTATTTCCTCATAACCAATATTTTATCATCATTTTCTTTAAAGTCTTTCATTATATTCTTCTGATTATCCTTATCATTTGTTTCATCTTTTATTTCTTGCCTAACATGTATTTAGGCATTCAACCTTTAATTCTCACTTCATGTTCATTTAATCACATTTCAACAATACAATTTACTTTAAATATCATAGTCTTTGACAATTTACCATTCATCATTCTTTTCCCCATTTGGGTAATCTTACTTGGTTTTAATTCCCCATTATAGCGTTGTACTTATAACTTATTCAATTGTCCATCTGTGGACACTGTCATTTATCTTCTTTGTTTAACTTTTCTCATTATTTTATTCTTATCGTTCTGCACCGATATCCTACTTCCTTTATACCTTTAATAATTCACACGACTTTTAGATAGGATTCTGCATTTAGTGGTTATGCCTAAAGCACACCACTTGTCAATATTAAACTCTTATTTACTACTCTTTTGTTATTACAAAAATTTATGTACTATTAATACATTCTACTTATAATTTTTATCCTTCTTGTAAGAGTCTTACAACTTTCATATAGGTAATCAATACTCAAAATTCTTCTTTAATTTGTTCTTATACATACTTCCACTCGCCTCGATAGGCATACACTTCAATGTCTTTCAATTTGTCTAACAAGTATTAACTATCACATTATTTCTTTTTACTTTACCATACTAAGTGGTATATATCCACTGCATTAACTTTTAGTACTTATAATAATACTTGTTCCTGTTACATAGGCATATAATTCCTATGTTCTTCTTACTACTCTCTTCAAAACCTTATCCACCAGAATACCATAATTCCTTTGTGACTCCACTAGTCCCAATACATATCCTGTGATTATGATAATACGGGCCCATATTACCATAACCACCTATACATATTGATTCTGTTGTTACCACAAGGTTTCATGGGACACTGGTTCATTTAACATATAACACCATTATAAATACATGGTGATCAATACTGAAAATCTTTCTACTTTATAGCATAGCCTTTAATAAATTTAGACAGTTATGGAAAATATTATATAATTTTCCTAACGGTCAAATCTTTGCTCACTTTAAACGTTAGCTTAACACTTCTTAGTGTTATATATCTACATATTTTAAATAATGCATAATGTCTTAATCATTTAAGACATCATATAACATACTTTCATAAACTAACATTTTTATAGCATGAGTTTAAGCCTAGGAGTGGAACAAGCCAATCCTAATTCGCTTAAACTATGGCTCTGATACCAACTTGTGACACCCCATTTCTACTGTTTGCAAATACTATGGTTTTTCGTATAAATACTTGGATACAAAAATACGGTTTAACAAAAACCGATTACTTACATGTTTAAAAAAACAGTGGGTGTTACAAATCCATACCAAAACTAACCATAGTAAGCAAGAAATGATTAAACCTTGAGTCCAAGATAGGAGCTATGTGGGCTCCACTCCAGCTAAACTTCATCCAATTATAGCATAGCATTTAACCTGGAATACATGGCATAAAAATAGAATACATAAGACAATAATGTCTCGTGAGTTACATGAGTTTTAGACTCAAACCTTTAACTTCTTTTCCAATCTTTATATAAAACTTATGACATAAATATCTTTCAAAGTTTTAAAACATTATCATACCAAAGTTCTTTATTCTTTTCAAAAAAATCATTACATATCATATCTTGCATACCATCTTCTTTCGAAACTTTATAATAGCAATATAATATAACTCTTTACTTCTCAAAAATCATTTTATGACATACTTTATGAAAATAACTTCGTTCTTACTTTCTTTGACTGGTTTTATAAGCTTGCTGGATTTTTATACTTAGGGCTTTAATCATTATAAGTGATACCCCAAGTCTCTATGGCTAGAAAGAACGGATCAATCCTCACCATAGAAGTGCTGAGGCGATCTACTTCGCGATGGGGCTTGTCCCCAGTAGACCCCTTACCTAACCCGGGAAGGTTGGAACATAGTTCCCTTACTAACGCTGCTTGCTACAATTACCAGTCATACAAAACATTTTCTGCTTGCTTGAACATTACTTACATACATATAACTTGTGGCTAAACGCCAAACTTCATTATTTTCTATCTTTATGGCTAGATGCCGAATTTATAACTTTCATTTCACATAAACTAAACCATATGTTTAAAACATGTCTATATAACATTTTAGGCTTAATGCCAAAGCATACTTTCCAAACATTTTGTGGCTATATGCCCTTTCATACTAGAAAACATTTACAATTTGTAACCGAAACATACTTCTTAAACATATTATGGCTATATGCCTATCCATACTTTCAAATATGTATTCAAAATATATATACCTTCATATAATAGGTTCATAAACCAAAACATAGCTTCAATTATAGCATTAAACTTTCACCAACAAGTTAGAAATAAAACTCTTGCATATAATTTCACATATAAGATTTTATAAGAAATCTTGTAAATACTTACTTGCCATGTACCCCAGAATGGGTAAAAATACTGCATGTACTCACCTCATGTATTGCTAGATGATTGACTACACGTTCCTTGTATTTATACTCTTTTGTGATTAAATAATCACTTGGCATGAACCTATAATTAACATGTTATACATTAAAATTCATGCTAACTGACTCTACAACTCATTAGAGTCCTTATAATACTATCTTGGATCATAATAAGTATATAACTTTAAAATGACCAACTTTAGTTAAACCGTATTTTATACGTATTTTACTACAGTACCCTCGGAGGGTCGTATTTCGATTCCGACAATTTTTCATGAAGTTTCATAACATATTAGACCTATGTTTAAAATTTGAGGTCAAACGGACAAGTATAAGACCAAAACTCAAAATCAATTTGGACGCGGCAGAAGACAAATTTCGAAACTGCATTTTTCTTCTGGCGCGAGATCGCGTCCCTACGGGGGTGCAGATCGCGACCCTACGGGGTCTGCAGCAACCAGAAATGGTGATTTTTATGGTATAAATTCCCATTTTCCTCATTTTAAGCCCTTAATTCACGACTTAATCACTAAGGTTTGTTCCATGACTAAAATCATTCATTTACTTCAAGTTTTTAACCATAAAAATCATAGATTTAAATCATTTTCCAAACATTTTCGTTTTTGCATTTTGTTGTCCAAAACCGAAATTGTCCAATATTAATCATTTCTACTGACTTATTTCAACAATTTCCACATATGGAACTCATTAAAACCCCTTGGAATTAATTTGTTCATATAAAATTGATTTCCAAGGCTTTTAAACAAAAATTCAAATTTTTCAACAATAGCAACATACTTTGATGATTTTTAAGATATGTTCTTAATACTTGACTTAATTGGTTTAGAATCATTCTAGGACTAAAATAACAACTCCTTTATACATCTAAACCATAGTTTCTTCAATTTCATCACTTTTGATTGAAATCATTCCCAAAAACTCATTTTTACTCAAAAAAATCATTTTAATGAATTTCCAAGAAGGGAATTGATTTCTCATGTCTTTTATGACACTTTAGGCTTATTAGATCATTTACAATCAGTTTCAAGCTCATAATTTGATTTATTCTCATAAAATCCCGTTTTTGACAATTTTCACCAAAAATGCAAATTTTTGAAATCAATCACTTAGGAATGTATTTATACATCTTAAGTGATTATTAGAACCTAACAAAACAATAAAAATCACTTTCAATTTCATAAACCCATTTCTAGGGTTCTTGAGCTAAAATTCTCATTTCTTGATCTTTAACACTTTCAATGGTTAAACTAGGTTTAGGTAGTGATTAAGGCACAAGTTAAGGCTAGGAATCATAGGATAATCCTCCTCTAGCCACTGAATTTTCGAAGCTACAGTAACTCATTCAAGAAAAATGGGTTAAACAACCCTAAAACAAGATTACTAACCTTCTTTGGCTTGAAATTATGAATTGGAAACTTAAATCTTCAATTCCCATTGATATCTTCAAGAACCGATCCTTAGCTCTCTCTCTCGTTCTCTCTAGATTTTTCTGAATTTATGAGAATTAATGATATATTTTCTCATTTTTATATTTTCCATATTTACAGTTTTAGTCCCTGAACTTTCATTCCTTGGACTTTTGACACAAATATTAACTTTGGCCACATGAAGCTAAAATTCTTACATTTTTAGTCCAAGCTAGAATTATACTTTTATAATAATTCTTGTATATGGTCAAATGACCAAATTACCCTTCTCATGGTAAAATGACTAATTTACCCTTAAAAACATACTTTCTCATAAAATATACATAAAACTTTAAATTATACACACATTGTTTTACATATTTATATTATTAAATTTGGGTCGTTACAGTAACAATGAAGATGAATGTGGGGAAAGAGGGTAGGGTAACATGCTAATAGCCTACTAAATGTCATAAATATACTAATTAATCCAAATTCTAGGTTTACTGAACAAAAATTACATGAAAATGTAAATCCAAACATTTATGACAAATGTAGGGGCTTTATGACATTTACCCATGAATATATGGGCCTTTTCTCTTGCCGTCCATGTGGTGGGTTTTCGACAATCAGTAATTTGGTCATTTGAGTATAACATTATATACGCGGTAAATAATAATAATAATAATAATAATAATAATAATAATTATTATTATTATTATTAATTTAACATGCTTGTTTGTTTTACGGAACTTATATTATATAATACTTTGTATCAATATGAATATACTTTTACAGTCTCAATTTTATTTATTTAATAAAATTTTATTTATTTAATAATATATAAATTTGTTAAATCAGATGTATTTGAAAATGATATATTGTTTCGTTCAGAAAATCTATTTTTCTTTAGAGTAAATTACAATTTTGGTCCCCATGGTTGACATGAAATTATAGTTTTTGTCGTCCTTTTGAAATCCCACAGTTTTGGTCCATGTGGTGACCCAAAAGTTGCAGAGATGGTCCTTGGAGCCATTACCGTTAAATCCCATGGTGTTAAGTCAGTCGTGTGCCCCTCACGTGGGGGCAAAATAGTCATTTCGCTTACTCTTCTTCCTCCTCCTCTCTCTCCTCCCCCACAGATCTTTCTCTGCCCACTGCACCACCGTGACCACCACCAAAACCTTCGATCTCAGCATCTTTATTTCTAATTCTACAGGGCAAAACATTGGCTTTCATTTTGCCGATATTAAAGTCCCTTATAAACGGACCTGAAAAAGCATCAAGGAAGACCGGATATGGCAGGTCACCTACAATCCTCGTCCTTTTGCCAACCAGAGAATTAGCAAAGCAGGTGTTTACAGATTTCAAATACTATGGTGAGTCTGTGGGCCTGTCTTCATGTTGTTTATATGGTGGAGGTGGAGCTTCCAAAGTTTAATGAAACGTACGTGAAGCTAAAAAAGATACCTCAATCATATCTTCTTCTGCTTCAAACACGGCGGATGCACGGAGTAACATGATCGGAGAGATTAAAAACCGGTCAACGTTCCTGTTAGCTGTACGTATCAATATTTATAATTTTTTTCAATTAAATCTTTACATATATGCTTACTCTGTTTTTTTTAGGTAAAAGCTGACGTGGAAGCTCAAGGAGATTTCGTCGAATCACTTGCATCCGAAGTTCGTGCTACTTCATTTACCGACATAGAAGATCTACTAACTTTTGTTAACTGGCTCGATGAAGAACTCTCCTTCTTGGTATGTTTTTGAAATCTGTTACATAATTATCTAGAATAAATTACACTTTTGGTCTCTTAATTCCAGTTTAGGTCGAAAACTGGGACGGAATGGTATCGTCGGAATCATGCTCGGAATCGTAGCCGGAATCGCAATCTTGCTAGCATGCATTCTTCTGAAAACATCAAGAAAGAAACATGGCGATTTGATTCTGGATTTGGAAAAAAATAATAGTAGGAGGAATGGAATTTCAGGTGTGTTTGCTTCTTCAAAGTTGGTTCTATTCCACTCTCGATCTCGGCACTAACCGCTTCCTCGGGCCTTCTTGGATTCCATGTTTACGGACGATGATTGTTGGTGATTGGTAAGATAAGGTTGGCACTTGACCGGGTTTGTTGGATTTTTTATTTCTTTGCTTTGCTTGTACCCTTGAAAGCCCCTTATCTGATATGTTCTTAATTTTAGAGGAATTGTTTTCAGATCTCTTTTGTTTCCATGCTATTGAAGCTTTTTGGGAGGGTAATGACATGTATTTTCGAAGGTTTTGGTGGTGGTCACGGTGGTGCAGTGGGCGGAGAGAGATCTGTGGGCGAGGAGAGAGAGGAGGATGAAGAAGAGTCAGCAAAATGACTATTTTGCCCCCACGTGAGGGGCACACGACTGGCTTAACACCACAGGGACTAAAACTGTGGGATTTCAAAAGAATGACTAAAACTGTAATTTCATGTCAACCACTGGGATCAAAATTGTAATTTACTCTTTTCTTTATATCATTACAATTTTTTCTTTATCCCGTTATGGAATACGCTTTCTGTTTAACGTACTATTCGGTATAAATCTAGAATTCTAGATAAGTCAATGAGACTATCTCATTTTTAAAATATTAATTTATAAATATCTTTATTTAAATATTTCCTCATATATAATTCAAAAGAATAAGTTGATTTCTATGATAAACGCCATGGGATTTAATGGTAATGGCTCCAAGGACCATCTCTGCAACTTTTGGGTCACCACAGGGACCAAAACTGTGGGATTTAAAAAGAATGACTAAAACTGTAATTTCATGTCAACCACTGGGACCAAAATTGTAATTTACTCTTTTCTTTATATCATTACAATTTTTCTTTATCCCGTTATGGAATACGTTTTCTGTTTAACGTACTATTCCGTATAAATCTAGAATTCTAGATAAGTCAATGAGACTATCTTATTTTTAAAATATTAATTTATAAATATCTTTATTTAAATATTTCCTCATATATAATTCAAAAGAAGAAGTTGATTTCTATGATAACCTTTATTACGTAATATTTGGTATAAATCCAAATATGTCATTGATATTGTTTCATTTGTATGTACATAATAATACAACTTTGTTTGAATCTGAAATATATCAGACATTATATATTAAACATTTTCTTTCTTTTATAGGTTAATGCCATCAAAACGCAATCAACTATTATTTTTGCTTTTAAATGGTCCTTAATATTTTTTTTTGGTATTCTAGGTCACTAAACTTTTATTTTACCTGTTAAAAAGGGAACCAACTGTGGCATTTTGTTGACTAAAGAGGTCTATGTAGCGCTGACGTGGCGTCCACGTGGATTTTTCTATTTAAAAGTATTTTTTTATTTAAAAGTTATTTTTGAATTTAATAATGTGTCTTCCCAAGGAAAATTTTACGGACATTAACCCACCATTAAACCCTTTTCCAGCCATTGTTGCGTGAAGAAGGTCTGAACAGGAAAATGTTTCAAATCTATTTTGTTTTCGAAGAGGAGAGTAACGCATGACATTTCCTAAGGCTAGAAGTAATGTTTCGGTAAAAATCTGGGTTGGAGCTTCAGATGGAGTTAGATGGGATTAGAGATCGGAGGAGGAGGAACTGATAAGGCATACCGGCGAGTAGCAGATAATGACAAACTTTCAGCCATGTCTCGTTTTGGCGATTTACTCGTGGAGGTATGTTTGATTGGGTGAATCAAACCAATGTATTTTGACTAAGTAAATCCGTAAGATAGGGACTAGGTGCTTTTGTAGATAAACACATTCAGATGAGCGACGTTTGGTGGTGGGACGGGTTCACAGTCACCGGAAAGTATGGTGCTGATTGAGGCTAGAATTGATTGTATATAAGGGTGACAACCGATTTATGTGATAAAGAACCCTAAGTTGTCGGTGAAGAAAGCGACGAGTAACACACGTAAGATACTCAAATTGGGCGACAAAAAATGCTAGCAATCTGGTTCAATTTGATGATATACTGGATCTGATGAAGAACTCTAAGTTGGGTTTATACTCAATTTGATGATATGCTAGGTCTGATGAAGGACCATTTTAATTATATTTCTTGGATCAACCTGCCTTTGCCTTTCATGATATAATTCTAGAAGTTTTTGGATGATTACAAAACCATCGTATGTACTTGGTAATGTTTCATCTACATGTTTATAAAAAAGATTTTTTTATAAATTTTCTATTTAAAAGGTTTGAAACAAGTTTATAAATAATAAAGAGATCAAGAGGTAGAAATTTGTGCTTATTAAAAATATTTTTAATAGAAAAATCCACGTAGATTCCATGTTAGCGCCATGTGGACCACTATAGTAAACCAATCATCACATGAATGCCACCTCACATATGTAACCTGCTAAAATGGTTTGCTTCCTTTTTTAACAAGTAAAATGAAAGCTTAGTGACTTAGAATACCTAAAAAAATATTAGGGACCATTTAAAACCAAAAGCAATAGTTGGTTGGGTTTTGATGACATTAACCCTTCTTTTATAAGTTTGGGTTTTATATCTTAGAGTTTAAAGACTTTTATAAAAGAAAATGTTATTAAGTTTTCGAAAACGTGACAAAATGGGAATGATGTTTAAAATGGTTTATGTCCCCTTAGAAAGCACATTTAGTTATGGAAATGGATTTGAAACGAAATTGAAATGACAATGTTAAATTCAACATTGGTCAAATTAAGTTTTGAAGAAAAGTGCTAAGTTAAAGTATGTTAGCAAAAATAAAGTTGGTTGTCTTAGCAAGAAATATTGCTTTCATGGTTTGGAAAGGTCTAGTAAACTATATGAAGTGGTTATAAAATATTGTACCGACGATAAATAAATCCAGTGAAGTGAAATAGATTTTCGATGGAAGATTAAGAAGTAAGGAATAAGCGGATTACTGTAGCTAGTCGTACCTAACTACTAAGGTTAGTACATGTGACTTTTTCCTCAACATGGAGGACATGAAAAATTGTTTGTAAAACTTTTTATGGTATGAATGCAGTTTCGTACATTTTATAGAGTCAAAGGTTAAGTTATAGGTTTGGCGTGTGGCATAAGAGAATGTAATCCTTGATAATGATAGGAATGTCAGTAATGCCGATAAGGACACAAACGGATGTATGAAAACATTAAGGGTCAAAGGAGGACTTGAAATTATAGGAAATTTTCGTACAACGAAGTAATGCGATGTTGGGTCGGGCATGAAAATTTAAGGTTGAAGGTTGGGTATGAAACATGCTAGTAACTTGGAAAGTTTAAGATGATGGTATACTTGAGAATATCACTATTGCATCTGAGGGCGTCAAACTTAAACTTAGAAATTTTTGACACAAGGGGGAGTGGTTTGTGCTTGAATTAATATATATGAAGTAAAGATGGTAGGGTAAGCATCACCAAAAGAGAAGGTTTAGAATCAAAGTGATATCCTAGATTAAGTCTTAAGCTCAAGATGGAAATAATCCTAAAGCTAAAATCATAGTGCAAAAGGAAAGTCTGACGTATTGGCAACAATGGGTTAAACCTCTGTGCCTCCTCGTGAGTCATACCGGGAATAGTCATGAATGGTATTCAAGTCATGACTACTCATGGGGACTCAACTGTCCCCTAACACAAAGATCCAATTGTCACCCTTGCCATATTTGAATACTTTTCCCTAGTCGTAACTCTAGTACGTAGACGATAAAGAGGTATATATTGAGGTAATATTGATATTAGTTTCGACTTAGGATTGTCACTAGTGGCTTCTTAGTTGCTAACCTTATGTCAAGATTCAGTGTCTACCGAGAAATCCTCATTCTCAGTACTAGGTGGATTGTTCTTAGAGCGGCTAGTGATATAACCGAACTGGTTAACCTAGCATTTGATATGGGATGAAAATATTTCTAAACAAAGATATTGTCATAGAAGTGCACCTCTTTTCCAAGTGTACCAAGATGAATGCCTATAATATGCAATTCCTATACACACACCGAAAATTTTGCTTTTCAAAAGATTAAGTAGAAAATCATTTTGAACATAATTCTACTATAATCATTTCCAGTCTCGCATTAATTTTCCTTAATTAAGCATAGTTGGCCAGGCTAAACCCAATTAAAGTCCAATAATGCATACTCGACTTAGTTATACCACTAGTATATTTAGTGTTTTAAAAGTTGTTTTGAAGATTTTGGCTATAGTTTGGGTTTTCCAAAGGAAAACCAGTATTCTCTATAACCTTCGGCTATGATACCAATTTATGTCACACCCCGCTAAAGCGGAAACACGGAATATGACAGCACAAAAGGGTCTCATAGCAAAAGTTAAAGACAACACCAACCATAGTATTAAAAACATGTAAAATGAGGGTCAACTATGGAAATAGTTGGTGAGTTCACAGGTTTGAGTAGACGCATAGTTTTTATTTTCAATGAACATTTTCAAACAAATGCATTGCCACGAATGAAATGTTTCATACGCAATTTTGATTACAATGTGATCGTTTGTGTATAACATGAGTTCACAACCAATCCTACCGACCAGAACGCCCCTAAGAGTTATGTCCTATCGTCAATATGAAAGTGTGTTGGTAATATGCACTCACATTGCCATGTGAGTGGCGTGGTCAATGCTAAATAGCACTATTCATATAAACCATCGGCTAAAATAAAGTTAATAGGTTGTGTAAGAGAGTAACCGGGGACTTTGCGTACGATAGAGTCTCAAGCATACAACAATTACGTGTAATTTAAAAGCATACATTCAAGATGAGCAATTTTGAAAAGTAATAGTCATGCTTTCCACCCCAATACATAAAACAATAAAAAGGGGCTGTGAATACTCACAATTGCAATCAATGATCTCAAGAGTTTGGTTGCTTGGTAAACGGAGGAGGTTCCTACTCGCGTCCTACGAAAACACGAAGGTTCTAATAAGATTCTCATCTAACTTATATGTCTAAACATCATAGAATCATCTATTTAATTAAAAAAGTTCCTTAGAATTGATTTGAGTTTTCCTTTAATTCAAATGGTATTTTTGTAACAGTTTCTTCTAATCATATTTGTTTAAAAAATACATGAATACCATCTCCAAAAATCTCCAAAATTTATTCTCATCACCCCACAGGGGATATGAAGCTTCTGCTAAATTTTGGGAATTTTTAGATTTGTATTGCATTTATTTCACATTTTAAGCTTGTTATAATAGAAAATTTTGGAAGAATTAGTAAAAGACGAAATAAATTCTAAAACAATTTGTAACGCCCCAATTTCAAAATTTTTAAAAATCATTTATTACCAATGTTTCAATAAAACATTTATTCCAAAACATAAAACTACTCAACATAATCCTTAAAATTAACAGCGGAAACATTTGAAAATACAAAAATAGTTCATTGACATCAATCTTCTGAATGCGACGCGCTGCCGTCAAGCCTTGCCCTTTCCTTTGTCCTTTGGATTACCTGAAATGTTATAAAATCAACGGGTAAGCTTAAAGCTTAGTGAGTCCACAAGTTACCATACATGCCCACACATTAACAACCCGTCCTCGAGAACGACCCGACCCTACCCGCCATACAACAGCTACGGGCGTCCATCATACAACAGCTATGGACACGGGAAGGTTCTACCCATCATACAACAGCTATGGGTTCCCGGTTATGGCCTAGCCCATCATACAACAGCTATGGGACAAGGCAACAGTCCAACTCGCCATACAACAACTACGAGGGGACACGCATCAATACTGAGCCCAACAACAAGTAACCACAGATATAGAGCAAATCATATAACTGTAAACAACACACAAGATGTCTAACATGCAACATCATATAGTAAGGTGAGGATATTCACCTAGTTCGAAACCGTGTAGATATTCTCTAATATCCCCACTTAGCTCGTCCACACACCTAAATCCCACACACATACAACATATTAATTACTGACTAGGCTCTTACAGACCTGCCTAAAGGTTAGACTCACTATTTACCATCGAACCGTGGTCAAAACTAAGTTCCTGGTCAAACAGTCGCTCGCCGCGGCGTGGCTCCTCGCCCTACGCGCCGCGACTACTATTGCACGATTACGGGGTTTCAGCCGAGTCCGCGCCGCTGACATAGTCAGTCCGCGTCGCGGCTCGTAACATACCAAAATGTTTTTCAGCGATTATCAGTACATCAATCGGCTAGGATTCCTTTCTACACCCTTCCTGGGATCAGAAACTACCCTAAGGTCACTTCCTTATGGACATGCAAGTCCATGCATGTCCTTGGTTCAAACCCTAGGTGCTACAAATCGTCTAAATCTACAAACCAACTGGTAACACCATATGACGGGATAAAAAGGAAAGTCAGGAGAGTAAATCTTCTTACCTTACTTCTGAAGGACGGAGTGATGCCCACGATCCGTCCTAAACCTTCTCCCGCGTTGGATCTCCTTCTTCTAATCTCCCAAAACCTTCAAAGCCTCGAGACCAAAGAGTATCTGCCGAAACCAGACGCCTCTACTCTAGAAACTCTCCAAAAACACGAACCCTAGGGCTGGGTCCCTTTATATAGGCGTTTAAATCCAAATTAGGGTTTTTCACTTTAGAGGCGCACCGCGTCGCGGTTTCTTTAGAACCGCGCCGCGCGTACAAATCCTTCACGATTCTAGATTCTTCCTAAAGCCGCGCCGCGGATTCCTTCGGGCCGCGACTCGGCGGACCGGGTCTTACAATTCTCCCCCACTTAACTGGATTTCGTCCCCGAAATCCGTGCCGGTAAATAATTCTGGATAATGCCTCCGCATTTCCTCCTCCGGTTCCCAAGTCCATTCGGACCCTTTTCGATGCTGCCACTGAACCTTAACTAACCCTATTGTTTTATTTCGTAAAGTCTTTATCTTCCTTTCAATGATGGCAATTGGTCGCTCCACATAGTTTAGGCGTTCATCTAATTGAATATCCTCCAAAGGTACTATTGTAGATTCCTCAGTAACGCATTTTCTGAGCTGCGAAACGTGGAACGTGTCGTGAATCTGATTAAGCTGTTCGGGCAGCTCCAACCGGTAAGCTACCTCACCTACACGGGCGACAATTCGATATGGTCCAATGTACCTAGGTCCAAGCTTTCCTCGCTTCCTAAAACGAATAACTCCCTTCCACGGTGACACCTTTAAAAGAACATAATCCCCAACTTGAAACTCGAGATCGGACCGTCGCCTATCCGCATAACTTTTTTGTCGGCTTTGAGCGGTTAACAATCTCTCCCGAGCCTTCTGAATTAACTCAGTTGTCTTGAGCACCGCCTCTGTACTACCCAATACTTGCTGGCCAACCTCGCCCCAGCAAATAGGTGTCCGACATTTTCTTCCATATAACATTTCAAAGGGAGCCCTGCCAATGCTCGCGTGATAACTGTTATTGTAAGAAAACTCAGTTAAAGGGAGATGGGAATCCCAGCTCCCGCCAAAATCGATGACGCATGCCCTAAGCATATCTTCCAGCGTTTGAATCGTCCTTTCACTCTGCCCATCCGTCTGAGGATGATATGCTGTGCTGAAATGAAGGCGAGTGCCTAATTCCTCATGAAACTTCTTCCAAAACCTAGACGTAAATCGGAAATCCCGGTCGGATATCACCGAGACCGGTATACCATGCCGAGAGATAATCTCATCTATGAAGACCTTAACCAATTCCTTTGCAGAGTAAGTCTCTTGGATGCGGAGGAAATGAGCACTTTTAGTCAGTCTATCCACGATAACCCAAATAGTGTCCATATGTCGAGGGGTTCTTGGCAACTTCGTGATGAAATCCATTGTGATATGCTCCCATTTCCATTCTGGGATCTCAAGAGGCTGCAACTTACCATGAGGCCGTTGGTGCTCGGCCTTGACCTTACGACAGGTCAAGCATCTTTCGACAAACCAAGCTACTTCCCTCTTCATGCCTGGCCACCAATAATATTCACGCAGATCCCTATACATTTTAGTCGCTCCAGGGTGGATAGAGAACCTGGATTTATGCGCCTCCTCCAATAGGGTTTGACGAACCTCGCCCAGCTTCGGTACCCAAATCCTCTCATGACGAGTTAACAAATCCCTACTATCTTTGACCATAGCTGCCAATTGACCCACAATTCTCTAACCTTTCTGATTCTCGCTCTTGCTTGCTTCCACCTGGGCTTTCTTAATCAGCTCAAGCAGCGGTGTCACAATTGTCATCCTTAGACAAAAGCCCCGAAGGGGTGCACTCGAAGCCTTACGACTTAACGCATCCGCTACCACATTGGCCTTTCCAGGGTGGTAGTGTATCTCACAATCATAGTTTTTTAATACATCCAACCATCTTCTCTGTCTCATATTGAGGTTTGCCTGATCCATTAGGTACTTCAAACTCTTGTGGTCCGTGAAGATGGTGCACTTCACTCCATACAAATAGTGTCTCCAAATCTTGAGAGCGAAGACCACCGCTCCCAATTCCAAATCATGGGTAAGGTGGTTAGTTTCATGGGGCTTCAACTGTCGCGAGGCGTAAGCAATCACCTTGCCTCGTTGCATCAAGACTGCCCCCAATCCCGTGATAGATGCATCGCAATAAACTACCATGTCCTCCATGCCTTCAGGCAACGTCAAAACCAGAGCTTCACACAATTTCCGCCGCAAAGTCTCAAAAGCCTGCTGTTGCTCCTCACCCCACCGAAAAGCAGCGTTTTTCTTAGTTAGTCGAGTCAAAGGTACTGCAACCTTTGAGAAGTCTTGGATGAAACGACGATAATAACCCGCCAGACCCAAGAAACTTCTAATTTCAGAGGGAGTCTTCGGAACCTCCCACCGCATCACAGCCTCTACCTTAGCCGGGTCTACCATGATTCCTTGCTCATTTACAATGTGATCCAAAAACTGAACCTCCCGTAGCCAAAAGTCATACTTGGATAGCTTTGCATAAAGCTTCTCCTTCCTTAAGGTCTCCAATTCTTCCCTTAAATGCTGTTCATGTTGCTCCCTGCTCCGAGAGTAAACTAAGATATCGTCAATGAAAACTATAACCGATCGATCCAACATCGGTCGACACACTCGATTCATTAAATCCATAAAAGCTGCAGGGGCATTGGTCAGTCCAAACGGCATCACTACAAACTCGAAGTGGCCGTACCTCGTCCTAAAAGCCGTTTTCAGGATGTCTTCCTCCCGTACTCGCATTTGATGGTATCCTGACCGCAAATCAATTTTTGAGAACCACGAGGCGCCCTGCAGTTGGTCGAATAAGTTGTCGATGCGAGGTAATGGATATCGATTCTTCACCGTAAGCTTATTCAACTCACGATAATCTATGCACATCCTGTTGGAACCTGACAACGCCTAGTGATATCAAGTATTTTAGGCGTTGTTGAGCCCTGTTCTTGGTAAAATTATATCAAATATGCATTGGTATTCTCACTTTTCGTGCCAGGACTTGTCTGGAGAAAAAGAACAGAAACAGGGACTAAAAGTGTACAAAAGGAAAAAGTATGGAAAGAATGCAAAATCAAAGAAACACGTACGCGTGCCGCGGATTTCTCTTCTGCGCGACGCGGACGTAAGGCGGTGGAACACATTTGAATGACGAAAAAACGGGGAACGGATAAGTACGCGCGCCGCGGATTTCACTTATGCGCGGCGCGGTCACGGGAAATTTGCAACTATAAATAGAGGCATTTCCAGCCGAAAACCCTAGCAAAGACCGGGTGTAAACATCGACCTAGAAGCTCTTTGACTCGAGGATTTCATTTCAGCAAGCTCATAATTGGTATTTTATGTTTTTGGATTTAATTTCATTTTAATAGTAAGTAGTTTTGTAGCTAAAGTCTTTGGGAGTGACAACCACTGACTTTGAGCACTTAGGTTTCTGTTTTAGAAACATTTGGTTACTGTTTTGTGATTGGAATTCAGTTTGGTGAATGAAAAGCATTTGGTTACATTTAATCTTAGCTTTTCGGTGTTTTGGATGTTTGTGTTTGGTTTGTTTGATTGAGTGTGTTTTTGGATATTGTTTTATACCTTGTTAGGACTGTTTTTCTTAGCTGAAATCAGTAGCTAATTAGGTTATTTGGTAAGCATTAAACCTTGGCTAGTAACTGTTCCATAGGACTTTAACTAGTGGTAGTTTATGCTTTGCTTGGTTTGGCTAGTTTGGATGCCTTTGATTGCTTCTGAGTCAGAGATGTACTTCTGATTTCAGAAAGTGACTAGGTCATTTGGACATAGCTTAGCTTGGCTTTGGTGTTTGATTATTGTTTCAATTGCTAGTGATTAGGGAAATAAGAAACCAGATCCTCCGACTATAGCTGTGACACTATTAGTTGGTAATCTCTCATCTAGTCTAACCACAAAGCTCCTGTGGATCGACCCTGACTACCGCTATACTAGTGTGTGTGTTAGGTTTTCTCTTATTTTTGACCGCATGACGACCTCTGCGTGCACGTCAAATTTTGGCGCCGTTGCCGGGGAGCTGTGCGCTTAGATTAGGTGATCTGTAGGATTTAGTTTCTGATTTTTGATGTTTAATTTTAGTTCGCTGATTTTTGGTATGTGTACATCCTTATAATGGGTGATTACATGTACCCGGATCAGTATGATTATTATGAAAATCCGGCCGACACCTATTACGAGGATGATTGTTATAATGGATCATTCGATGACAATGGATGGCGGACCGAGGAGTCATCTCAGCCTGAGAATTCTGTAACTTTGGCCCAACTTTGGGTATTCATGTATAACAACTACCACGAGCAGAAGGACCAGGCCGAAGCTCTTGAAAAATTACAAGCTTCTTTAGATAAGATGGAGGAAAATTGGAAATGTTCACCACCTTCGCCAGAACCAGAGGTGAGTGATTTTTATACCAATGATAATATGTGTGAACTTGCATCACCTGAATATGTGATGGAAGGGCATACACCGTGGGAAAGTCAAGAGACCACTGAGATGGTCGAAAATGTTGTTGAGGAAGAGGTTGTAGGTGACAATGCTACCTCTGACTCAACAGCTTTTGATATTTTTGATGATTTTGAAAATGTTAATAATGTTGATCTGGTGTTGGGAGAATCCATACCATCACCAGAAAATTTGGTTGATAAGGATGTTGTGGAGGGGGCTGTAAGTGACAGTACAGATCCCAGCCCAACAACTCCTGAAATTTTTAAAGTTGTTGATGTTTTTAGGGAAGGGGGTGTAGATGACAATATTACCCCCAACCCTGTGATTTTTGAAAATTTTGAGAAACTTGAAAGTAAGGATCCGATGATGGGTGACTTTGTACCACCATCAGATCAAACCAGTCACTCACTCTTGGTCCCGATCCACCTGTTGGACGATGACCAAGAAGTTGATGCTGACGAATTAATATTTGAAAATAATAAACATGATTTTATCACCACTCATGATCCATTCATGAATGGAAAATTAGATGTGATCAATACCATCGATGAGGACATATGGAGGCATCCTGACATGTTGCCTTCCAATCCCATTCGATTGGAAAATTTTTATTGGCACAACAAACCAAAATTGCAACCTGAAGATAGCATGCGAGACACTAGCAACCGAGGTGTGAAACAACTACTGGGAGCGGCACTGGGCACGCTTCATGTCAAGCCTTTGACTTTGAAGAAATACCGAAGGAAGGACCGAGCTTGGAGGTTCAAAGCTACCTCCAAGCATTCACGGGAGTTAACCAGAAAGCAGCAATCGGGCAGCAGCAGAAGAACCAGCAAGCCATTTGACCCAGGAAAGTTTGAGAAGCAGTGGGTCAACAAAGGGACGGTGGTAACTGAAAATCAGCGAAGGAAGAAGGCGTACGATCCACCGTAGCTGTAAAAGGACAACACGTCTGGCTGAAGACGTTAAACTTAGCGCTTATTGGGAGGCAACCCATCGTGTCATAAGTAGGTTTTATATTTCTTAGGATTAATTTAGAAAATACATCAATCTTTTGCAGGTATTAGTGGTCTGAAGCAAGTGTGGGGTCGTGTGAAAAGTTTTGAAATATTTAAGACCGCGCCGCGGATTTTTGAATTGCGCGACGCGGGTTCGAAACTCAACCCGATGCGCAGGGGTTGATTTGGCGACACGCGCGTCGCGGAAATGCGAAATGCGCGCCGCGGGAAACGATCAGACGGTTTTTGCCCTTATACGGTGAGCCGCGGCTCACAACTCAAATCACACGACTCGGAGCTCTGGTGATCAAAAATTTCTTGCATTTTTTCTTGCTTATTGTGTTTCTACTACCAAGGTACGCTCTTTTAACTATCTATCAGCTGTTTAAACTAGTTATTAGGTAGTTAATTTTAGGGTTTTATTCCAAAAAGTTCAAAAACTTAGAATCACTAATGCTAGCCCATCGGGTGTTTGTTTTGCCAAATGGACACCCTAGATGAGCTAGTCGGCACTTAGGCTACCTTGTGGTATGATTAAAATGAGATATAGCAGGTTAAAATGGGGATTTGATTCGGGGTTTGGCAACAGTCGTACGCCGCGCCGCGCCCTTGCTCTTGGGTCGCGCCGCGGTGTGGTGGGGAAGAAAAGGGACTGATTTTGCAATTTTTTTTATTTTGTGGCTATATTTTCTTTTGCAGATGATGTTCAGATTGGACCACGCCTTCCTCCAGTTTCCCGCGGGACTTGACAGTTCAGTGGAGTATATCTCGCGGAGGGATGCATTGATTCGTCGCCGGGTCCTTGAGGCGACAGTTATCGACCGGGATATCCTGAGGGATGCAGGGCTTTGGGATGCGATCGAGCCGTTTCTGCACCGCACCTGGACCCACGAGGAGGCATCGTTCACCTGCCGTGGTTGGGATAGGATTATGGCCACGGACGAGGACGTGGTCTACACGGAGCT
The DNA here is from genome assembly GCA_023525715.1 of Cichorium intybus. Classification (NCBI taxonomy): domain Eukaryota; kingdom Viridiplantae; phylum Streptophyta; class Magnoliopsida; order Asterales; family Asteraceae; genus Cichorium; species Cichorium intybus. The sequence continues at coordinate 45,179,466 of CM042010.1, read as the reverse complement.
GCTACTGGAGTTTATCTCCACTATCCAGTTCACACCGCGAGCGGGGGACCCACGCTCCAGGTTGGTGCGTTTTCGTTTGGGAGGTGTTCAAAGGGAGTGCAACCTCCGGGAGTTCGGGAGGCGCACAGGCATTTACACTCAAGCGGACCTCCAGCACCGTTATTTCACCCGATTCTTCGGGTCATGCATTCAGGAGACGCCGGAGACCAGAGCCAGTAGCACCAGAGCCGGCACAGCCGCAGCCACAGCAGGAGGACTCACCAGCCCTCAGCCGGCTGGAGGCCAGAGTTACGAGGATCGAGGACCAGCTCGAGTGGATCGGGGAGGTACTTCTTCAGATTGCATCTGCATAGGGTCAGTGCCCCCGACCATTCCCAGCCCGGTCCCATGATCACGAGGCTGGACCCTCCAGGCCACCGGGTAGTGATTGATGTATCTTTTTCTTTTTCTTTTTCTTTCTTTCTTTTTATTTTCTTTTTGGGATATATGTATAACTTATGACACATCTATCTGTATATTATTTTTTCAATCATGTGTGTTTTCTAATTTATTTGTTAAGTGATGCATGATATACCAAATTGAGAGGGAGTTGTCTCAGACAAGTGTGGGGTCACCGTGCCCCCTCCACTTGTCTTGACCACCGGCGTGTCTTACTGTAGCGCTACAACTCCAGCATATAAATCAAGGATCCGATTGTACGCATTATACCTGTGATATTGAGCATCAAGCAGTCTACCGTCCAAAAAGGGGTAACTCTTTCTCCCTTGTTTTGAATTAATTTTTGTACAACGGGGACGTTGTACGGTTTTAAGTGTGGGGTGTGGACGGTCGAAAGAGATATTTTTGAAATTTTTGCAGAAATGATCAATTTTTCAATTTTTAGCAATATTTTTTCAAAATTTTTAATGAATTGCAATTTTGAAATGAATGGTTTGTGATTGTGATAGCATTAGTATTTTTCAAGAAATACTGTTTAGTTGTGATCATGCTATTAGTTAGTCAAATAAGTTGAGTTTTACGAGTTTAGAAGATTGAGCCGTTTTAGGATTGTAATTTAGGAAGGAAAAGTCAATCTGTGGCCTTTGTTGTTCGAGCCGGTAGGTCTAAAATGGGTGGGCCTTACGCACCTTACCACCTAAGATCGTCTGGTCTGGGATGGTATTTCTGAAAGCTCGCTACACGGATAACATCGAAAGTCATGGACAATTCCTTAATGGCCTTTAGAATCTGAACGAGTAAGTACACTGTATTGTGGACAGAAAGTTTGTAATCAAGGGTTCTTTAAAAAGCCATGAATTCCAAAGAACAACTCAATTATGTTTTCACGAACTATTCCATTCTAACTCGAAGGGCAATAAGTTTTGAAACTAAACACAGTCAAAAAATTGTTTGATTCTCTATTATAATTTGTTAAAAACTCTCTTACTTGGGGACAAGCAAGGCACAAGTGTGGGGTGTTTGACAACGCCTAGTGATATCAAGTATTTTAGGCGTTGTTGAGCCCTGTTCTTGGTAAAATTATATCAAATATGCATGGGTATTCTCACTTTTCGTGCCAGGACTTGTCTGGAGAAAAAGAACAGAAACAGGGACTAAAAGTGTACAAAAGGAAAAAGTATGGAAAGAATGCAAAATCAAAGAAACACGTACGCGCGCCGCGGATTTCTCTTCTGCACGACGCGGACGTAAGGCGGTGGAACACATTTGAATGACGAAAAAACGGGGAACGGATAAATACGCGCGCCGCGGATTTCACTTATGCGCGGCGCGGTCATGGGAAATTTGCAATTTCCAGCCGAAAACCCTAGCAAAGACCGGGTGTAAACATCGACCTAGAAGCTCTTTGACTCGAGGATTTCATTTCAGCAAGCTCATAATTGGTATTTTATGTTTTTGGATTTAATTTCATTTTAATAGTAAGTAGTTTTGTAGCTAAAGTCTTTGGGAGTGACAACCACTGACTTTGAGCACTTAGGTTTCTGTTTTAGAAACATTTGGTTACTGTTTTGTGATTGGAATTCAGTTTGGTGAATGAAAAGCATTTGGTTACATTTAATCTTAGCTTTTCGGTGTTTTGGATGTTTGTGTTTGGTTTGTTTGATTGAGTGTGTTTTTGGATATTGTTTTGTACCTTGTTAGGACTGTTTTTCTTAGCTGAAATCAGTAGCTAATTAGGTTATTTGGTAAGCATTAAACCTTGGCTAGTAACTGTTCTATAGGACTTTAACTAGTGGTAGTTTATGCTTTGCTTGGTTTGGCTAGTTTGGATGCCTTTGATTGCTTCTGAGTCAGAGATGTACTTCTGATTTCAGAAAGTGACTAGGTCATTTGGACATAGCTTAGCTTGGCTTTGGTGTTTGATTATTGTTTCAATTGCTAGTGATTAGGGAAATAAGAAACCAGATCCTCCGACTATAGCTGTGACACTATTAGTTGGTAATCTCTCATCTAGTCTAACCACGAAGCTCCTGTGGGTCGACCCTGACTACCGCTATACTAGTGTGTGTGTTAGGTTTTCTCTTATTTTTGACCGCATGACGACCTCTGCGTGCACGTCAGAACCATCCTTCTTTTTAACAAACAAAATAGGCGCTCCCCACGGCGAGCAACTGGGTCGAATAAATCCCTTATCTAATAATTCTCGAAGTTGAATAGACAACTCCAGCATCTCCGGAGGCGCAAGACGATACGGTGCTTTAGCTATAGGGGCTGCACCGGGAGTTAAGTCAATCTTAAATTCCACCTGTCTCTCTGGCGGTACGCCAGGCAGGTTCTCGGGAAAAACATCAGGAAAATCCCGAACCACTGGTATATCACCTGCTTTCTGCTGTGGCTTCCTTTCTCGTGTGTCTACAACATAAGCCACAAATCCCGAACCTCCATGCTGAAAATGTCTGCGTGCCCTAGCAGCTGAACAGAGAACTGCACCTCGATTCTTTCTCTCACCCTGCACAACCAGCTCTCCCCCACTTGGGGTTTGAATCCACACTCGCTTGTTCTTACAGTCGATCCATGATTCATACTGACCCATCCAATCCATTCCGATGATGACTCGAGAGTCACTCAACGGTATGGGGATGAGATCAATCGGAAACTTTATTCCTTGAATCACTACCTCGCATCCCCGATAAACACTAGTCGCTTGCACGGTTTTATCATCCGCAATTTCTACTTCTAACGGCTGATGAAGAGTTCCTAAAGCAATACCGAAACTCTTTCCCAACGAGGCAGACACAAAAGAATGACTAGCACCCGAATCAAATAGCGCAAAGGTAGGCGTAGAATTGACTAAGAATGTTCCTAATCAAAGCATAATAGACATATTAATTACACACACCACAAACACGAGGCAAGTAAAGAAAGAGTACCCTTGACGACGTCGGGCGCATCTTGTGCCTCCTCGGCGGTCATGACGAATGCTTGACCCTTGGTCTTAGGGGCTTCCCCTTTCCCCTGCCTACCATCGGTAATCCGGAGTGTAGTGGGTTCCGGATTCTGAACCACTCCCTGAGTCAGACGGGGACATTGGGCCTTGAAGTGGCCTACCTGATTACAATTAAAACAAATCTTGACCTCTTGCCGACAATCTTTAGCATAGTGGCCATCCTTTCCACACTTATGGCATATTAACACCCAGCAACGCCCTTCATGATTCCTTCCACATTTTCCACACTTACCCTGGCTCCTTTTCCCTTGCTTTCCCTGATCCGACCCTCGAAATTTCTTCGACACCTGCTGACTTTGAGTAGGCGCCAGACGCTTCTGCTTTTGTTGGGTTTCCAGTTCCAACTCTCGGGCCCGAGCGGCCACTATCATATCAGTAAGAGTTTGGTGCCTAGCAGCAGACACAAATTCCCGAATGTCTGTGCGAAGCATCGCCAAGTATCGTGTCATCCTCATGCGCTCGGTTGCCGCAAACTCTGGACAGAAGAGTGCCCGTTCATTAAACTTCTTGGTGATTTCCGTCACCGTCTCAGTAGTCTGGGTCAGATTTAGGTATTCCTACGCCAAGCGTTCCATTTCCACCTGTGGAACATACTCCAATTTGAACTGTTCCTTAAACTGCGGCCATGTGATGGCATCCAACTGAGCAGGAGTGAGAACTTTCGTTCGTATCTCCCACCAATCTTTCGCACCCTCTCATAAAAGATTCGCCGCGAACGTTACCTTGGAGTTCTCATGACAGGAACATGTGCGGAAAGCACCCTCCACCGCGGAAATCCACCGCATGCTAACAATCGGATCCCTGCCCCCATCGAACATCGGAGGCGAACAAGCCGAAAAGTCCTTATAACTTGCATCCCTAGCACATGATGTGCCCTGAGTAGCCAGTCGTTCCTCAAGCATTGCCCATAGCTCAGCCTTAATCGTACCAAAGAACTGAGGTATCGCAGCCAACAATTCTCGCGAAACCTCCTCCGCTATTAGGTTACGAAGATTTTCATCAGTCGGTCCTCCCCCATTCGAGGTACCCGCATCTGGTCCACCGTTACTTCGAGTGACTGCCATTCTGAAATGCGCAACAGTTCTAATATCAATACTTGGGTTACTCTCATCTACCCATCTACTTGACTTTCTAGGATTCGGTTGACTACTCTTGACTCAAGCGTGAATCCTGTGCTTTCGGTAACACTCGCCTGGTACTACCTTCCACACCTATTCGCCCTTGTTCCAAGTTCATCAATCATTCTCCTAAAATGTCACACACATACTAAACCATTTTCTATGACTCCTGCGGTCAGGCACCGTGGTGCCTAATCTTTTGATCTAACTCTCCATCTCACACGTGCGTAAGAGAACTACTGCTAAAGTCGTCGAGTCGCCTCACGGACGCACAACCGTATACAATCGGGAATAAGATAGACGTTTGAATAACTGATCCTACCCTAGAGTCACAACCAAACAAGGAACAGCCAGTAAGGCCAGACCAAAAATTCTCACGCTATCTTACCCTAATTGCATATAACCTACCAGTATTCACTAAGCAACCTAATGACAGTAGCATAAAATTCCAAAGCAGCACATATGGCACAAAACAGTCTACAAAGTATATTATCCAGGCAACTTTACATTCTAGCACAACAAATTTTATCACATAACACAAACTTAGCATGGGTAACTGGGAATCACAAAACTTACTTGAGCTCGGCTGACGGTTCGCATCGCACCTTCTTTTACTTTAATTTAACTTTCCAAAAACATTTTCTTAACAAAATCGCTCAGTCCTAAGTTTGAGTTTGGATTCCCAATACAGTTCATCCAAATCCCTCAAACAAAGGCTCTGATACCAATTTGTAACGCCCCAATTTCAAAATTTTTAAAAATCATTTATTACCAAGGTTTCAATAAAACATTTATTCCAAAACATAAAACTACTCAACATAATCCTTAAAATTAACAGCGGAAACATTTGAAAATACTAAAATAGTTCATTGACATCAATCTTCTGAATGCGACGCGCTGCCGTCAAGCCTTGCCCTTCCCTTTGTCCTTTGGATTACCTGAAATGTTATAAAATCAACGGGTAAGCTTAAAGCTTAGTGAGTCCACAAGTTACCATACATGCCCACACATTAACAACCCGTCCTCGAGAACGACCCGACCCTACCCGCCATACAACAGCTACGGGCGTCCATCATACAACAGCTATGGACACGGGAAGGTTCTACCCATCATACAACAGCTGTGGGTTCCCGGTTATGGCCTAGCCCATCATACAACAGCTATGGGACAAGGCAATAGTCCAACTCGCCATACAACAGCTACGAGGGGACACACATCAGTACTGAGCCCAACAACAAGTAACCACAGATATAGAGCAAATAATATAACTGTAAACAACACACAAGATGTCTAGCATGCAACATCGTATAGTAAGGTGAGGATACTCACCTGGTTCGAAACCGTGTAGATATTCTCTAATATCCCCACTTAGCTCGTCCACACACTTAAATCCCACACACATACAACATATTAATTACTGACTAGGCTCTTACAGACCTGCTTAAAGGTTAGACTCACTATTTGCCATCGAACCGTGGTCAAAACTAAGTTCCTGGTCAAACAGTCGCTCGCCGCGGCGTGGCTCCTCGCCCTACGCGCCGCGACTACTATTGCACGATTACGGGGTTTCAGCCGAGTCCGCGCCGCTGACATAGTCAGTCCTCGTCGCGGCTCGTAACATACCAAAATGTTTTTCAGCGATTATCAGTACATCAATCGGCTAGGATTCCTTTCTACACCCTTCCTGGGATCAGAAACTACCCTAAGGTCACTTCCTTATGGACATGCAAGTCCATGCATGTCCTTGGTTCAAACCCTAGGTGCTACAAATCGTCTAAATCTACAAACCAACTGGTAACACCATATGACGGGATAAAAAGGAAAGTCAGGAGAGTAAATCTTCTTACCTTACTTCTGAAGGACGGAGTGATGCCCACGATCCGTCCTAAACCTTCTCCCGCGTTAGATCTCCTTCTTCTAATCTCCCAAAACCTTCAAAGCCTCGAGACCAAAGAGTATCTGCCGAAACCAGACGCCTCTACTCTAGAAACTCTCCAAAAACACGAACCCTAGGGCTGGGTCCCTTTATATAGGCGTTTAAATCCAAATTAGGGGTTTTCACTTTAGAGGCGCACCGCGTCGCGGTTTCTTTAGAACCGCGCCGCGCGTACAAATCCTTCGCGATTCTAGATTCTTCCTAAAGCCGCGCCGCGGATTCCTTCGGGCTGCGACTCGGCGGACCGGGCCTTACACAATTTATGTAGTTACATCTAGTATGTGTGAGGTCAAGGAAAAATTATTATAACCCCATCTTGGTTTTCTAAAATAAATACTCATCATTAGTGGCACATAAATCAAAATAATTAGTAAACAGTGCCCAAAAGATTTTAGAATTTATTAAGTTCTGTAAGCATTTATTTGAGAATTAAGTCATTATTTGGCACCATATTTATGAAAAATCAAAATTAGAGTATTTTTTAATGAAACTTTCCAATTTCCCTCTTAATAATATCTAGTTTCTTCGGTAAAATAATTCCCTATTTTATTTGTTTCGAAATCCAAGCTTTACAATCCCATACATTTTGAAATTACAACTTAATTCTTTTGTGTTCTAGATTTTGGAGTTTCTAGTTTAACAATTTTTGAACATAGTTCCCTAATCTTACAGAACACCAATTTTTGACACCACAATGTTTAGTATGTCAAGGGTTTTTTTTACAATTTTTCTCATGATTTTTAGAAGTAATATAGACCCATGTTGATGCACTACAAAATAATCCTTCATAGAAGATGAGTTGTAAGTGTAGCAGTTTTGTAAAAATTGTTTGGGGGTCTAATTCTTAGAGTTTTTGAGTGAAACCAATTGGGTTCAAAACTTAACCCATAGAAGTTCATTTCAGAAGAAAATAGAGATTTTTGGACATGTAGAAATTGAGATATGGTCCTTGGAAGTAGAGCAAAGAAATCTGGCAGATGTGCATGCTTGGTTAAGGGTTGCTAGCATGATGTTTTGGTCATCATCAAGCCAAATGCATATCTCTTGAGGTTAACCACGATTTTGCATGCCTCATACCATCATATTGCAGAAACTAAAACATCTAATATTGTGGATTGTGTTAAACTAATTTATTTGGTTTATAAGTGCATTATGAGGAAGAACATACAAACCATCAACATGCATGAAATTTCTACACATGCAACCCGATTTCCTTCACATGCATGGTGTTGAAATACATCCATGATGTTTAAGGAAGGGTTTTATAATTATAAGCACCAAGTTTTAGAAGAAAGAAGAAGAAGAATCTGAATTTGAACATATAAATGCATAAGATGCATTTTCTTGAGCTTTTTATGGGTTTGATCATGGATCTCACTCTTTTTAACAGATGCACACATGTGTGAGTGAAATCTACAAACATCAAGCTTTTAGAAAGGTTTCCAGTCATTAAGCTGACATAGAACTTGAAAATGAAAGGAAAAAGTGCATAACATGATGAAATATGAAGAAATGGGATATTTCTTACCTAGCAATACTTGTGTTTCTTTGAGAACACTATACCCACGATCCGTATGTGGGTTTTCTTGGCTGAAAAATGGATGAAACTTTGAGAAAGATGTAGGAAATTTCGTGGGTATGAGAGAGAGAAGAGTAGAGTGAAAGAGTGAAGAAATGGTGAAAAGGAGAAATGAATGGAGAGTTGTAGTTTTATAGTTTCAAACAAAGTTTTATGAGGAAGAGAAGTAAGATATATAGGTCTGGATTCAAGGGAGGGAAAAGAAGGCTTAAAATATTTTAAATTTTATAAAAATCAAGTTGTATTATTTATAAAAGTGTTGGTGATTTTTTTATAAAGATTAATTTTAAGGGTATTATGACTTTTAAGGGTGAAAATCACTTATTCTTCTAATATTTGTTTATAGTTTATAAATTATGTCAAATGCTTTTATTTAAGATCAATTTAGACGAGTGTTTAACATAGTTATACTTTAATTTAGGTATTTATCACTTTAGTACATAATTTGTTAACTTAAAAATGAAAGTACATTGTTATTCTTGATTTTTGCATCTTTTGGCACTTTGTATTAAAATAGAATGACCTACTAGGAGTCAACATAATGGTCTAATGATTTCTAAGGCTTTTAAGGAGTTATGGGTCAACTCTTAGATTCATGTCTAAAAGAATTGCACTCACCTAACTCCTAAGGAATCTTAGGATTTCAAATTGGGTAATCATATGAAAGTTGAGGGTTGTCAGACCAGTAAACAAAAATAAATATCTATTGTATAGTCCATTAAGCATTAAGCAAATATGAAAACAATGTTTGCATACCAAAAGATAATACAAACTTTGGCCACCAAAAGAGTCCCGAGGACATGATTTGAACTTTAGGAGATCTGTTGAACCTGATTTGTGGTTGTAACTGAAAGGTTTTCTGCAAATCTATGAACTAAAACCCTAAGTTAACATGCAACCTAGATTGGATCTATGTTTTCTTACTTTGAACATGTAACTAATTCCTAAAGGCAAAACAAAATTAACTAAAAGGAATAAAATAGAAAAACTAACCTTTAGTTGTTTCTTGCAAGCTAAGCAGCACAAGTGTCCTGTCTCAAATGAGATCACACCTAGGGAGCCAGGGAGTAGACGAAATCCAAAGAGAGGGAGGAGTCAAGAATTGCGTGAATTATGATGCCTGGAGTCTCTATTTATAGGCTCCAGGTGGTTACAGATAAACCTTAGAGATAAACCTTTTTAATTTAAATCAAGATAAACCTTTTATCATTTGAATTAAACCTATTTATCCTCTATATATTAATTTCGATTATAAGGATAATTATATCCAAAAAATCGCCAATTAATATTCCACCTGGACAGTCACTACTCAACTATTGAGTAATTACAAAATAGCCCCTGCACCTTTAATTAATCAAATTAATCACCAAATTAAATCCAATTAATTCCAGATTAATTTCTAATTAATTACTATAGTTTCTAATTAATACATTATCACTTTAATATATTAATAAACTATTTATTTAATTCCTATTGATTTATTAATCATATAATAAATCAATCTTTCTCTCTCCGGAACTTTTTACCAAACCTCTAGCTACGAGGGCAACCCAAATGGACTTTGCTACTATTAATTAGGTAAATTACAAATTATTAGTCATGGCTTAGACACCTAATCCAACAGTCTCCCACTTGGATAAGTCTATGACTATAATTACCAATTTAACCTCTAATTAATCAGCAAACTGTAGCTTACTATAAACCGCTGCCGAACTCTGACCTAGTCAGTTCTGTCCATAGATAAGTGATCAAATGATCCTCCGTCCAACAAGATATTTTCAGACATGAGACATGGATTGAGATCAATCTCTGTTTGATACACTGTTTCCCGATTTCCGATTTTGCTTATGACTTTTAGACTTCTAATTGAACGAATTAATTTAGTCCTGGCTGGCCAGCACTTCAGTCAACTTCAAAATCATCGAGTGGCCAACAGATATCTGTTTCCCGTTAGGGTCATGGGACGAATAAGCTTCAACTCATATGTTATATCTTTTACCCGACAAATCACTCACAACAGCACGTTTTATAACACCGAGTTACCGATGCATTTTCGTACTATCAATGAGCAACCGCCTTGCAAATTATAACTCATATCTCTCCACTTCAAGACCATAAGATATTATCGTCTCAACATTGCTCGTGATGTAATCCATGAAGCAGTCTATTGAGCGTGGGTTTATCCAATACTCAAATCTCCATTTCCAAGTACTCATGAACGTTGCAGCAATCTTATTGCTATGTCTAACTCCTTAGACAATCTACAAACCAATTCATGACAGTCTTTCTTCATACTTACTCCCTAAGAGTATGAGCGACTGTGGATATTTGAGTAATCCAATTACTCAGGAAGTAAACATGCAAAAGCGAAACATGAAATCTGACTGGCAACTACTCCTGCTTATTACCAAGTCTCCACAAGGTAATCACCAAGTCAGATTTACCATAACTATTATCGGTTTCTTATTCTTCTTTTAAACTTTTAATTCAAACCCTTTTATATTTTATCTATTATGACCTTTTCACTCTTTCTATGTATCCAAGTGTCTAACACTTATACACTTTAATTGCAGATAATCCAATCGGATATTCTTCCGATGATATCTCAATTTGTCATTCTGTATTTCTCTCTCACAACTCTATTCTGGTGATGTGTACTGTGACTACCCATAGTTCTCGGGATCTATACTCTACATGACTACACCCTAATACTATTTCGAGGTATCATGATGTGCCGGTGAACCACACACGCTCCATCAAAAAACAACGAAACTCTTCAACCATGAAGTCCTACAACACCACGTCCTGATGTAACCAATTACTGATTCGAAACTCCTTTCAAATCGTTCACCCTAATCATTTCCCAATGTTTTTTTTTCATGTCTGTTCAAAAAATTAATTCAGTATTCTCAGCCAGATAATATCCTGAATCTAACTTACAATGCTCTAAGCATTAAGTCATGAGGATATGTTTATAACACTTCTGATTTGTCCAAGAGGCTCGAGGAACCCTATGTAATCTCATTCCAAGCCCTTTCGGAATCCTAAGATTACCAATAATCCTTGTGTCATAATTTCCGGAAACCATTTCCTTTCGGGGACTTTTTCTTATGCATCTTGAATCCCATCAAGATCATATTCTCAACGGCTAAGTGAATACTGTCAGTCTCATCTATCTGATAGATGTCTATGAACTACGTAAATTTGGTGCACCTTCTTTGTTTCTTTCATGCAAATTCATTACACTTTGCAATGACAGGAAACTTATTTCCTTGGGTTATGCATCTTGAATCTCATCAAGATCACATTGGCAGAATTCTAATCTATCTAATAGATGCTCACAACCACCTGAGTATGTTGTATCTCTTAAGGTCTTTCATAGCGAACCATTTCTTAACACCAAGTCATTACACTTTGTAATGATAAGAGACGTTTCCTAGAACCAGTATGTAACCCACATACAATGATAGCAGATACTCCCACTGGCTTTGACACAGTTATATGACTCTTTTGGACTATTCATGAAATCCAGAACTTATGGCACATTTTGCGAAACCGAAATCCAAACCTTTCTGACATATTAAAGGAAATCTTTCAGGCTATTCACAAAATCCAAACCTTTTGGCCTATTTTGAGAATCCGAATATCCTTTCTTGCGAGATGCCCATGGGACGAATCCCGGGGCCTTGTACCTTTTGCAATGACATGCTCTATGTGAGTCCTTATTAGTGTGCCGGTAAACCACACACGCTCCACTAACGACTCACACTGTGCCACACAGAATCCTTTCGGATTTCATCTTCTATTGAGACTGCATCTCTCGGAATCAATTGCTTGACTGCAAGTGATGATTCATTCAATCAGATGTTTTGTAAGTACATTTCTATGTTCCCATCATTGATGATTCAATTACTCCAACTGGTTCCTAGACCAGTTGTAAAGATCAATCAAACTGTCACATAGACTGTGTCTCGCGGTAAGGTTCTCTTATTTGGCAGCAACCAGGCTCACCAATGCTTCCGGCAGTCGGATTACTTATCCGTATCATCTTTAGTGTTTTACCACTAATCGGTATGTCACCTAGATCATAATTCCTTATGACAATGACCAAAACTACAGGTCAAGCGAAGAGAGGGTATGTCAGGTTTAACATGAATCTAATTCCTGGTCAAGGCCCAGTGATGACTAAAGGTTCTTTCACTTGGCTAATCCCTGAACTCCTTCAGGATTATTCTTACTCCCACTGTTTCGTTATAACATGAGCACTTTCTAAAAGGGATCTTCTTTCAAAGGTTAACCGGGATGACCAATGAAACGACATCGCTGATCAGTTTCAGGCTTGTCAAGAGATTCGGACGAATGCTACATGACCCTGGACTTTCTATGTACTAGTGGGATGATCCCAGCTTTACATTTTAGATAGTGTCGACATAACCTACTTAGTCTAAGATATGGTCGGAATATGGTTTCTGCGGTCTGACTGGTTGAATATTTAATTCATGGAAATATTAATTGGAAATGTCTCTTATACATCGAGGATCAAAACTATTTCGATCAATGCTCCATCATCTTCCTTAAGACACATTATAACCATTAGTGTTCTTGGAAGAGGATAAACTGTGAAACATTTTCTCAGTCTATGTAGTCATTCAGGTTCTGTTGATCTCATACTTCCTTTGAAATCCTTGAACACTTCAAGGTTCCAATCAATCGCTTATTCCGATAAGTGAAACCATATTTGTCAAACTGTTTGGCAAATATTTTAAAGCATAACTAATCGTGTTCTGTTCGAAGATTCGAGCAATACACATTAACTTATGTGTCCGTTGCCCAAATCTTAAGGTCTTTTACATCTCCATGTAAATTTATGACTTTGTTAATATTGTTCAAGACATGCAATCATCACCTGACTCCAAGTCAACTGATTCCAAAATCCTATCCATTGGATCTTTGGGCGATTCCTTTCTTGCCACAATTAATTTTATTAAGCACTCAATTCATCATGTGACTCTAAGTCAAATGATTCCAAAGTCCTGTCCAACTGGACCTTTGGTTGAAGTGGTTCTCATAAAATTCACTTTAACAATCATACAGAACACAATTTACAAATCTAATCCCATTGGATGTATCAACATTCAAGTTATTACCATTTACGTCATCAACACATTCACACAACATTTCGAGGACAATTAAAACAACCATGTTTTTAAAAAAATATTTCATTAAACCAGAATTATCCTCAGAACAATGTACAATGCGAATCTATGTTAAATGTATCTATAAACCAATAACAAGAACAAATATCTAACTTAACTCCAAAAATGCACGAGCTCCATATCCAATCTGAATATGCTCCTGTGCGACAACATCCCGCATCCTACAGAGTCCGTGCATACAGAGCAAATGTGAGAAACACATCCAGTATCAAGGAAATGAGGATCAAGTATTCTGAGTTTTAAAATATTACCGAGTTTTCCAAACGGTTTGGCTTTAGATCATTTTTCCAATCTTTCTGTGACTGTGTCCCACCTTATGGATTCCTAGTTTGAAACATCGAACAATCGGTCCAGACAATCTGGATCATTTCTTGATGCACCTTAATACTGGACTTAATCCTGAAACAGCTGAATCAATAGAACTATGCTTCTCTATGAACGACTCATTTAGAGTCGACATTGAATGCATTTCCATGATTGTCTTATCCGGTTACCCTTTCTGTTCATCTGGATGAACGGATCAGCGAGTCGAGCTAATGCTTAACTCCTGATCACAAGGGGAAACCAGTTTTATACTGTTCGCCTATGTATCCCTCAAACTTGGGAACATGCAAACTGGTGCTGCTTCATTCTAGCTTGCAACTTCAAGCTATTTGAAGATCCTAGATCGTTCTCATTTTTCAACTAGTTCTCTGAACCTTTCCTCAACTAGCTGTGCTAACTTATCTGACCCCAGGAATTCTAAATCCCTGCGGAACTCGGGGTCAATGATTAATAGCATAATGCAACGAACTTCCTTGGACTCAATAGTCAAGGAGTCATGCTCATCACAAGCTGCTGTGTGATGTCATGTATGGGAGCGGACACTCAGTCGGATATGGTTTGCCAGCAAAACTAAGAACTATTCTCTAATTGCAAAACCATATCACATAGTTCAGGCCAGTCAGCCTTACCATACTAAACAGGTGCTTTCTGAAGCTCTCAGAAATGGGTGAAGGAGGAGAAGGAGGAGAATGACACTTTCTTCAGACATATATAAAATTTGAATTTATTCGTTTAATTCATCCTTTTAAATCATTACCTAATATATATTATTTAACAAGGCTAGGATCCAAAATACCCCAACTATGCTGTGAAGAGGGATGCCGTAATCACAACACAGTGGTCATTAAGGTAGATAACATTTATCAATTTCAGTCTTATGAAATTCCTAGATCTGTGAGACTCATTGAACTGTTCAATGGCATGTTTAATCTCGGTTATGCCCCACCGTTTGTGACTGGGATGCCGAGGATCACAAACCGGGTGTGAATAACCATGCAAATTAGCTTGGTACTCTCGGGGTCAATTACCATCTCAAATTGATGTACCGGTTAACCACACATGCTCCATCAACAATGATAACACCCGAGAAACCCATTGCCACTCTTTATAAACCCCATTGGTGTGCCGGTAACCCACACACGCTCCACCAACGTTTCATAAAGTGCAATGTGCAACTTCATGGATTAGCATCAAATTCACATTTTTCCTAAAGTAACTAGATTGAGATTTTTGTAAATGGTTCTAGTACTTTGATCATTATACTTTTAATGATTAAGCGGTCCTATCAAAACTGTTCGGCTAATGACCCTCCACTGATCAGGCGAGCGGTGGGCGAGAGTGTTCACCCATTAGACTGCCATTTTATAGGCAGCCTCCTTATACCCACTTTATAGATCAGCTTCGTGAATGAGGCCTACTATTGAATTGACTGACCAATTTTATCTTATACATTTAGTATTAACCTTTAATAACATATATAAGATGTATTTTAAAACCCTTCAAAGTATTCCAGGTTTATCTTTTAATTTTACCAATTTAACTATTAAATTTAAAATTAAATTAAACCTATAAGAAATCGATTTAATCATCTTTTAACTAACAATTAATTAAATTAATTAAATCTTGGTATTTTAAACCTTTTAAAATATTTTAGGATTTATCCTTTAATTTTTTTCGAAATTTAACCATTTAAATTAAAATTAAATTGAATCCTTGAATTATCTTTTAATTAAACAATTAATTAAATTAATTCAAATGTAGATATGTTTCACAAATTAATCAAATTAATTTAAACCTATCTTAAACCCCTAATTTTCGAAAAACAAATAATGGATTTAAGGTTATCCATTTAATTAAACAATTAAAGTTACCAAAAATAGAAAACCTCCTAAAACCCTAATAGGAATTTTCGAAAATACTAAGGGGGGGATTAGGGTTTCCAAAACCCTAATCCTAGAAATCGATCCAAGCAATAATTAGGGTTTATAAGCTTTAAACCCTAATTTTAGGAAAACTATTACAGCAATTCAACAAGAAAACAACCAAAAGCTCTGATACCACTGAAAGGTTTTCTGCAAATCTATAAACTAAAACCCTAAGTTCACATGCAACCTAGATTGGATCTATGTTTTCTTACTTTGAACATGTAACTAATTCCTAAAGGCAAAACAAAACTAACTAAAAGAAATAAAATAGAAAAACTAACCTTTAGTTGTTTCTTGCAAGCTAAGCAGCATAAGTGTCATGCCTCAAATGAGATCACACCCAGGGAGCCAGGGAGTGGACGAAATCCAGAGAGAGGGAGGATTCAAGAATTGCGTGAATTATGATGCCTGGAGTCTCTATTTATAGGCTCCAGGTGGTTACAGATAAACCTTAGAGATAAACTTTTTTAATTCAAATCAAGATAAACCTTTTATCATTTGAATTAAACCTATTTATCCTCTATATATTAATTTCGATTATAAGGATAATTATATACAAAAAATCGCCAATTAATATTCCACCTGGACAATCACTACTCAACTATTGAGTAATTACAAAATAGCCCCTACACCTTTAATTAATCAAATTAATCACCAAATTAAATCCAATTAATTCCAGATTAATTTCTAATTAATTACTATAGTTTCTAATTAATATATTATCACTTTAATATATTAATAAACTATTTATTTAATTCCTATTGATTTATTAATCATATAATAAATCAATCTTTCTCTCTCCGGAACTTTCTACCAAACCTCTAGCTATGAGGGCAACCCAAATGGACTTTGCTACTATTAATTAGGTAAATTACAAATTATTAGTCATGGCTTAGACACCTAATCCAACAGTAACTTGGGGAAAGGAATGAAGTAGGGTTATTTCGATAAAGTTTTATGAAAATATTTTTTGGGAAAATGATGATTTTTGTAATCAAAGCTAGCTCGGTATAAAAGTTATTTACATGTTAAAATTTTTGGAGCAACTACTTACACAAAGTTAATACGTTTTCTGATGGAAAATCTATCATACTCATAACTACATAGTCAATACGTCTTACTAATTTTGGAATTTTCAGTTCTACATTTATGGTTTTGACAAAAGCATTGAACATTCGTAATTTTTTTTAATCTTTGTTGGTATGAAGTAAAGTTCATGATTTTGTAAGGTATATACTTCATAATATTAAATGTTATTTGGCTGATTGGCATTTGGTGAGTATGTTGCTATTGTTTAGTAAAAAAAAGTTATATCATACGTATCAATAATGAAAAATTTTAGTTTAACTTTAGTCTAGTTTGATTTTTTTTTTCTTTTACATGTTTAAAAATTGTTTTAATCATTTTACATTTGCAAATTCGTAGATTGATTAAATTACGCTCGTATCTTTCATCGAAGTTCCCTTTAATCATCTACTCCTCGCCAACTCGTTCTTACTCTTTTTTCCTTAAGGGCAAGGAATGGTTGAAGCTTGGGGAGTTTGTTAGATTCAGTTTTAGAGATAGCTTTTAGGCTTGTTTTCGTATCTCATTGAATGCATTTAGGTAGCTTTTTTGAATTCTTTTTATGCTTCAACACCTTTTAGTTTTGAACAAATTAAATAGTGAATTTGTGCTTTAAATTAGGTCTGGAGCATGGAAGACATTTAGTGAGGGAGTGCGGAGATAAGGGGAGCAAAATGTATGGAAAATGGAAGCTCTGAATACATTTTGTGAAGCTGGGAAAAGAAGGCACGATTGGGCCCATTAAGGATGATTTCATGCCACCCGAGCAAAAGTGAAAGAAAAAGTCTAAGTCCACACTGAGCTGAACCCACTATGGCCATGACTATGTGCAATGAAGTGTGCCTGGACCATGAAGTAAAAAGGATGAATAGAATCGGACAATTAGCTTGCTGACGGCTTCGCAGTCGTTGATGCTGTCAAAAATACTAAATTTTACCTTACGACTCGCTAGCTAACGACAAGTAAGGGTCGAACCAAAGAGTTTGTGGTTGGCACTTTGTGTCGATAAATCGATCTATAGTGTCACTCTATAGATGGCGGATCAAGAACAAGTGGGAACAAACCAAAAATCAAATAAAACCAAATAAACAACTCAGATCTGATTACAGATCGAGAAAACGAATAACCGAATGTTTACTTTTTATAAACTTAAATCAAAACTAACAATCGTTCAAAACTCAAACCAAACTAATAACCAAACTCAGAATACCCAACCTATCCAGATCTATTAAAGCATCTAAACTAGAACATCGAGTAATCGAAAAAAATTCCAATTTCGGAATACTCCGAATTCGAGTTGATAAAATAATAAAAATAACAAAACTAAACAAAAGCGTGCCATCTGCAAAAATTAATCAAAGATAAAATCCAGCGCAATAATAAAGAAAAATAATTGCAAAATTGGTCCCTAGCATCATTAACGCCGCTAATCATAGGATTAGCCCCGCTAATGATGAACACAGCCCCAATTTTTTTGATTTTTTGCAATCAGTCCGATTTTCAAATTGATTGCACCAATACATTCCTAAACCAGAGACTAGCAAAAGTCCTATGTTTAATTTCATGAAAACAAGCTAAAAATGCATGAATTAAGGTTGAAAGCTTCGGACTTCGAAACCGAGCCCTAATTTCTACATGTTCGATTTCGGGTTGTTTTGTTCAAATTGATCCATCCATTCTACTCCAAACATGGCGATTAAGAAACCTATGGTTTAATTTCAAGAAAAACAAGCTAAAAACCCATCAAACTGGGGCCCGAGGGTTTCGATTTTACGAAAACCCTCATCGGCTCCAAAACCCGATGATTTTGCATTAGATAATGTGATAAAAACGATGACAAAGTGTTCAGATGCGTACCGTACGTATTTAATCGAGTTTCTATCGGAGAAAATTGTGAGAAATTAACGAAAATCGTCGGGTGTGTGCGTGGTTGCATCGGCAGTCGCGAAGGATGGGGGGTCAGAGTTTCACATTTGACCCCGCATTGACCAAACATTAGCGGCGCTAATATGCTTTTTCCATTTTTTGCATCTTGCAATTATTTTGAAAATTCGTCCACTACCACACACTCGGGCCATGCCGTGGCATTTTTGAAAAATTTTCCAAGTGATATTTCAACATAATAAAAACTAAAAATTAAAAACAAAAATTAAAATACTTATCGAAATTGCCAGGGTGCCTCCCGAAATCACTTCTTTTGCTTGGTCATTTAGCTGGACTGTCTTTCAGTGGCTACGGTGCCTCGTACGCCATTAGACTCCGCTGATTTTCAGACCTCACCGTCCCTTCGTGGTCCCAGTACTCCAGTTTCCTGGGGTCAAACGACTTGCTGGTTCTTCTGCTGCCGCCCGGTCGCCGGTTTCTAATTAATTCTGGTGAATTCTTGGAGGTAGCTTTACACCACCAAGCTCGATCTTTTCCTCGGTGTCTCTTCAATACCACCGGCTTGACGTGGAGCGCATCCAGTGCCGATCCCAGTAGTTGTTTTGTAAAGCGTTTGTTGCTCACATGTTGAGTGTTGTCTACAACTTGCGATTTTGGCCTGCAGTCAAACAAAATTTTCCAATCCGATGGGATCGGAGGGCATAATATTCGTATGCTCCCGAATGTCCTCATCGATGGTATTGATCACATCTGATTTTCCACTCATTAATGGGTCGTGAGTGGCGAGAAAATTATGTTTCTCGATTTCAACAACCACATCGTCGTCGTCATCTTCTTGGTCATCGTCCAACAGGCGGATCGATGCCAAAAGTGAGCGATTGACATTTTCTGGTGATGGTATGGATTCACTTATCATTTATCAAACAATTCAAAAGTTGCTGGGTAGGGGGTAGTATTGTCATCTACAACACCCTCCTCAACAACCATTTTGACCATCTCAGTGGTCTCCTGAATTTCCCAAGGTGTATCACCTTCCATCACATGTTCAGGTGATGCATGTTCATACACAACATTGTTGGTACAAGAATCATGGTGAGTGTGGCTGCTGCCTCAGTTGTTCCTCCGGCTGATCCGATGAATTTTCCATTGCCGAAAGGAATTTGGCCATATCCTTCTCTATGTTGAGGATTTCAGCTACCACTTCCAAGATTTGATCCAACTTCGCTTTGCACGAAGGGTCCAATTTTTGGTTGTTCAAAAAACACGATTCAGCGTAATTTCTGTACTGAGTCGGATCCTCAGTCCGCAACCTATTGTCATCGAATGATTCATTGTAGTAATCATTCTCGCAATGGTTATAGATTCGGCCACCATAACATGTATATTGGTCTGTGTACATGTAATCGTCCATTGTGAGGGCGTACACATACAGAAAATTTAAAACTAAAAATCAAACATAAAAAGAGAAATCGAAAATTGACATACAGCGTTAAGTGCACAACTCCCCGGTAATGGCGAAAAAATGTGACGGCTTCACAGTCGTGGATGTGGTCAAAAATACTAAATTTTACCTTACGACTCAGTAGCTAGCGGCAAGTAAGGGTCAAACCAAGGAGTTCGTACTTGGCACTTTGTGTCGATAAACTGATCTATAGTGTCACTCTATAGACAGCGGATCAAGAACACGTGGGAATAAACCAAAAATCAAATAAAACCAAATAAAAAACTCAGATCTGATTGCAGATCGAGAAAACCAATATCTGAATGTTTACTTTTTATAAACATAAATCCAAACCAACAATCGTTCAAAACTCAAACCAAACTCAAAATATCCAAATCATCCGGACCTATTAAAGCATCTAAACTAGAATATCGAGTAATCTACGGAAATTCCAATTTCGGAATACCCCGATGCCGAGTTGATAAAATAATAAAAATAACAAAACTAAAGAAAAACTATCAATGCCATTGAGAAAAATCACGAAATCATGCGTTCAGATCCCTACTTGAAGTCCCGGGATGCCTCTAAAGTCGTAAAGGGGTCCGGTATTTATAGTGGTGGATTTTAGGGTTCCTAAGGCGCGGAAAAGCCCTTCCCACGGCGCGAGCCTCATCCAGATCCTGATATCTCGCGATTTAAATATGAAAATGCTGATTTTTGCTTATCTAGACATTAACGTCAACTAACCATTAGGCGCGGGCCTCATCCAGATCCCGACAGCTCGCGATATCATGCTTGGCCACATTAGCGGCACTAATCACAAGGATTAGCATCGTTAATCCTTCCTTCCCCAATTCATTTGTCCGTTTTGCTCCGTAACTTCTCCCAGTTTGCATAAAAACCCTACATTACACTAAAAGCATATCCAAGAACTTTGGCACAAAAGTAAGTGATATTAGTCAATTAAGAAGGATAAACTAACTAAAACCCGGCTCAATAACGACTATAATGCTTAACATTACCAGGCGTTATCACCTGGCCATGCCCATTATCAAAATAGCCAAGCCTGCTCGGGCTCGCTAGGCCTTACCATGCAAAATTATGAAGAGATCATTGCCTGACAGGGAAAAGATAGGCATTTCAGTTTTTTAAAACACCCAACCGAACTATATATAGAGGTACGTTTCTCAAGCTAAGGAGCAGGGTTTTTGATAGAAAAGAGGCAAAAAAACTACTAAGGAAGCAAGGAGTGACATCGTTTCATCATACTTTGGATTCATAAGCTTGATTTGCAAGACGATTTCATTATTTCACCGTATTTGAGCATCGTTTTAGCCAATATGTGTGACTACTTAAATTCCTATATTTCTTGCCAGATTTGATTTGATTTAGTAATGCATGCTTAAACTTTCATATTATTCTTGTCTACTGATTTGATTTAAACCGACTATTTACATTAGGTCGTTTACAAGTAATGTTAGTATACTTTTTAGAATACGTAATTGTTTTATAAACTTTACTAAGTAACGGATGGTGCGTGTAATTCACTACTTTCACCATAACATGCATTACACATTTAGAACTCTCCAAAGGCATACATTACACATGTAATTCACTACTTTCCACTTGAAAAATTGATTCTTCCACATGATATACAACACAGTTGAAGCTATCGTACAAGTCAATAAAGCATACATTTAAGTGGATGAATCAATTTTCGTACGTGGAAATATCACTTTCCCTCTCCAAACTTTCAAGAGTTGGTGGACGTAATTAGGATGATTGCTTTCTTAGTTCAATATTTGAAAGTATTTCAAGAACTTATTGGAAACTAATTAGCAAGATTATGTTTAGCTAAAGGACGTGTTTGATGTAAATACATTACAAGCATTATAGTGTTAGAACTTGTTGATACTTATTACCAACTTAAAACCGCAAATTATTTTCTTACCTTGTTCAAGTTATAATGAACTAGCCAAGTGTAATAGATTTGAAGTCAGATTCCATCCTCATTCAATTATTTCCATCTTTAATTTACAGCATGACTATTATTGTCGATGTTTATTTTATTTACTTTAAACAAACTCCCTTTTTTGAGTCCCAACATTTTTTTTGGTATATTATTGTTTTAAATAGTAAAACATGGGGAGAGGACCTTACTTATTACTATCACAATCACTCCGTAAATGCATGAGTGAAATCATTCCATACATCATTCCTTTAATATATATATATATATATATATATATATATATATATATATATATATATATATATATATATATATATATATATATATATATATATATATATATATATATATATATATATATATATATATATATATATATATATATATATAAAATCAGGATCGGGTGATGACTCTTCTTAAAGTGAGAACTTGCGAGGACACCTTAAGAAAATTGAAAAAATAAAAATATATATATAAATAATAAAATGGATCATAGTATTATATCGGAGAAAAAAAAAAGATTCAAAAAAAAACTTTTCGATCATTATTTTTTATAATGAAATAATGATCCAAAATAAAAACAGAAAAATTGCATCATTACGTTTTGCAATGATGCAAAATTTTTTTTTCAAATTTTTTTTGATAATGATATAGTACTATTCTCGATTTTTCGATTTGTATTTTTTTATATTTTTTTCTAATTTTTTTAAGGTGTCCTCACGAGTCCTAATCGAAAAAAGAGTCCTCACCGGAACCGGACCCTATATATATATATATATATATATATATATATATATATATATATATATATATATATATATATATATATATATATATATATATATATATATATATATATATATATATATATATATATATATATATATATATAATAAGAAATATAATTTTGATTGGAAATGGTAATAAATAATGTCAGCTGTTAGATGGAAAAGGTGTTTACACGATTATGGGGGTGGTTACACAATAATTACCTCATACCAATCACATCTACTAGATGAATGTCGCTGCTAATACCCTAAAATGTCACTGTTACTGTTATTGGACATATAGCCGCAAAAGCATCATTGCTAAAGCCTTATCGCTATTGCACAGAAGTCGCCCAATTGATGTCACCTCTAATATTGCCGCTCCTATTGCCTTCTTTTCGCGCTAATGGTTAATGTTTGTTATTGGTGACAAAGTGTAACTTCGGGGTACAGTATCTTCCAGTTCGTCAGAGATCAATCTCTAGCTGAAACAGAAGCGTAATGGCGAAAATGAAAAAGGGGAACAAGATGTCTAATGTAGAGCAATAACGACGACATAGAGAAATAACGGCGACACAGACATCAGTAGCGACACCCTAAGTAGCATTAGGGGAGACATGTATTAGCGACGACGACTTCAGACGACACTTGAAAATCTGAGGGGAACTTTTGGCGTTTTCTTTGAAGCATTAGGATGACTTTGTTACCGTTAGCTGTGTCACCAGCCGCTAAAAATTAACTAACCAACGCTATGGATTAAGCCAACGAGACTTTCAATGCCAACATGTGCATTAGGACCGGCACCAAGCACGTCAAACTTGGTGTCGCCCCTAATGCCCATATCGTGACTAAAAGTGATAACCCTAATCCCGATATTTCTTGTCGTTACTAAATGTTAAATGCATGTTGCTTATTGAACCAAGTGACCTCATCTGAACTCGGTTAAAACATAAGAACAGCTTTTTCTCAACTATCATCTATGATGATTTATTAGAAACTAACATTTATTTTCGAAAGTGTGAAAAGAATATATTTTGAAAACACTTTAGGTAAATTAGATAAAAATGATTCCAATCTATCCCCAAAAGAATGTATATATAATGTATAATTATATGTATGTGAATATATTACAATATATATTCATGGTTTATAACTTTATATAAAGATGCGGACATATCCCAAATATAAGGAACATGCATAGATACACATCTATACATACAACTGATCATGTCCCATTCCGAAGCTCAGCGATCGTTCCTTACAAACAAACAAAAAAAAAAAACTTGAATAAAACGGAGAAAATAGAACATGTTGCTTCGTTATATTACAACTTTTTGCCATATCAAAAAAGGTTGAACAAAGTGGACAACGACTCTCTATTGTATGTGCAAAAAACTATGATGACCTTAGAACAGCACAGTTCAATTGGATCCAATGAAAATCTGGTCGTGTATAGAAACGATAGCCTTAATATATAATCTATAATCGTATTCAAGACGCACAGTAACTTACTTAACGTATACGGAAATATCTCAAACAGTGTGGGAGAATATATATATTCAAAACGTCAGATGTACTACTCAGTTTTCAATAATTTCGGTAAAAATCGAATTTCACCAAAAACCCATTGAGCAAGAATATGTTCGACTTGTTTGAAAAGATTTCGGACACATATTGGATTCTTCAAACCATCGAAAAGAATCCTAATCTTGAAACCGTACATGAGAAAATATCTTTGTGTCAAGCTTTTGTACTATATAAGGCACTACATCGTTAGCGGTTATCCATCCTCAAACATAGCCAAATCGAACAAACAATTAAACTCACAATCTTTGCACCGAACTAAGAATGGCAGGTAAGACCTATGGGACGAAAGGCTACTCAACCTACACCGATATTCCAGCCCGACGAGGTAGTTATGATCAAGGGCCTAAAAACCCTATCAATCAGTACGCTGTTGAGACCAAGAATGTTGAGCGGGTTCGTGGCCCGGCTATTGGGTACAGAGACTTTGTTGGTTCCCCTTCAAAAATCGAGCTTCTGAATGAATACGTTTATTCACCAACCATGTCGAGTAGTCCAAATGCGGGCTACGACCCGAACCATGGGCTCAACTATGATAACTCAAGCCCACCCAAATTCCACAATGATGGAAGTTGGACGACAAAAACTACCCACTTCTCTAACCCGGATAAGTATCATCCTTCAAGCCCGGTCCATGGTTACCATTTAGATGTAGCCCATCCGATTCAATTTGGACCGGGGGCTAGAGAGGTTAGGACTGGAAACACTTCGGGTACTAATAAATCTTGGCAAAGTGCGGGTCCACCTAAGACACATCATCCTGTTACGACTTCAACAAGCAATATTAACAAAGCCTTGGGTTTTCTCGAATCTGTGACTCATTCTTCACGCTCGGAGCCAAGAGAAAGAGGGGTACTCGATGAACTTTCCACACGTGCACAGCCACAAGAACCACAGAAGCGATATGCGCGACCTGCTTTTGTTTCTAAACCTAATAATAATATATACAAGACGCGCTATTGACAGTCACGAGCGCATGTGCAGGTGCCGCCGCTCCCTTTTAGTATGAGGTCTTGACTGACTCGATGCCATAGTTTCTACTTTTTAATTAATGTCGTATTTGAAGATTGTTTAGGTGTGGTTCTTATGTTTGATTATGATGCATGTACTATATGGATGGCGCTTCTATAATACGAAGACCAAAAAACTATGTATCTAGGAGAAATTAAGGAAAGTTATATGACTCTTTTTTATTCATAATTCTAAGTTATAACTAATGTGTAAAGATCACTAATCTTCTGAGAGCCAACACAAATATAATGGTAAGTTATGTTGGAATCCTAAGTCACGGGGACCACACACAAATTAATGGGAAACATTAGTTAGTGGATACCATCTTTTCATTATTGCAAGGAGCGTGATATGTTCCTAGATGGTGTATATATTGTCTAGCATTTCTTAGAAATAGGTAAGACACAGAGATATGTATTTACAGTGAATCGGGTTTTTGAGTGAGATTTCCCAATTGTTAATCAAAGAGAGTTTGGTTAATTGTGTTTATACATTTGTGGGTCTTGAATTGGTATCAGAGCTAAGATCAGAAGGTTGTGAAATCAAATCCATACCTTTCATCATGTCGGATGGAGGAGTTGGAAGAAACGAGCAGCAGCGAGTGTTGCTCACTCAATCTACCGGTGGCGGTGGCGGTGGCGGATCGAAAACCAAAGGGGGGTGGAGCGATGCCATACTTGTCCGATCGGTTGTCGCATGTGGTGGATCGGTTGTTGCCGGTAGTGGATCGGTTGTTGGCAGCGGTGGTTCGGTCGGGAACGCCGGTTACTCGAGTGGAGGCAGCGGCGGAAGATCGGTTGGTGGCGGCTGCGGATTGAATCGAGAAGATAGAGGAGGCGGGAGGATCTCCGAAATCAAAAGAAAGAGAAGCGAGAAGAACATCATCGGGTTTTGTTTACCCGATCCAATGGTGGTGCTAGCCCGATCCAGTGGCGGTGGTGGTGGTTCGATCGGAGCCGGCGGTTCGAGAAGTGAAGGGGCCGGATGGAATACCGATCAAGAAAGAAGAAGTACCGAGAGGGTGAAGGAGGTTGACGCCGGAGATGGAGGTCAAGCGAGGGCCATGCTTGTTCGATCGAGTGGCACCGAAGGAGGATCGGTGGCTGGCGGCGGTGGAAGCTCGAACTCCGGTGGAGGTTATGGATCGCAAGGAGGTGGCGGGGGGAGGTCTTCCGATTGCGACAGAAGCAGAGGCGAGAAATGGGGAAGAAAAGGGGCAGAAGGCGGGTTAAAAAAAATGGGAACCGGGTCGGTTGGTCTGGGTCGGGCGGGTCGGGCGGATCCGGGTCGGCTAGTGGGCCTGTGGGCCTTGGTCCAATTCCTCTATATTTAACCCCAATTCAACTAGAAACTAGCCCAGAAATAAGCCTAATTAAAATTCAAGCCCAAACCGAAACCCGAAAAAAGATCCGTCAAAAATCACGAAGACGTCTCTAGAAGGACTTAGAGATTCGGGGGTGATTGTTGGAATCCTAAGTCACGGGGACCACACACAAATTAATGGGAAACATTAGTTAGTGGATACCATCTTTTCATTATTGCAAGGAGCGTGATATGTTCCTAGATGGTGTATATATTGTCTAACATTTCTTAGAAATAGGTAAGACACAGAGATATGTATATTCAGTGAATTGGGTTTTTGAGTGATATTTCCCGATTGTTAATCAAAGAGAGTTTGGTTAAATTGTGTTTATACATTGTGTGATCTTGAAGTTAGTATCATACGGTACTAATGTGAAATAGGATGTCAAATAAGATACTTCATTTGACCAAAATTTATTTAGATATACAAATTAAAAGACCTATCTAAAATATGTGTGGCATGTTGGTTTTGACGAAGTACGAATTTGAGATCCCATATGGAACAGCCATGGAAGTTGGAAATGAAGAAAGTTCTTTTAGTTGCTGATCAATGGTGGTTGCTCTTTTATTGCAGTCAAGAATACCTTTTGTTGCCGATAACATTGTCGAATACCTATTGTTGTCTGATTGGTATATAATTTCGGATACAATTTCTTAGAATAAAATAAGAGAGCCTATGGCCTTCTTCCTAATTTTATACTATATATTATAAGATATCTTGAGATATTTTGGTATTTTATTAGAATAATGGTGTTAGGATCGAGACACTTAGCATACGAACACTAAACTCACACACTCGGCTCACAAATTTAGAACACAAGAATTTAACGTGGTTCGGTCCAAAATGACCTACGTCCACGGCGGATAACTAGGAATGTATATTGCTTCTGTGTTTATTTGTGTTGTGGTACATGAAATATGGTGAACATGAAGGCTATTTATAGATTGTTTTCACCAACTTAATGAATAAATAATTCATTCTTTTACCCACCATATTTGAATTGGACTTATTCAAGTCTTCATTTACCTAACAATCTCCCACTTGAAGGCTTGAACAACGTAGTCTTTCTCTAACATCCAATTCTTGAACAATTCTTCAATCTCTCACTTGAAGCCACGGAACAATCTTCACCTGCGCTTCAACTGTGCATTCCAAAAAAAAAAACACTTTTGATCTTAGCTCATTCCTAGTTACCCTGGCCTTCTCTTCAATGATCCTGAAGGCCAGTTGAAGCTATGCAGAGCTTCAACTTCTCTAAGGTAACAACCTTAGTTAACATATCAGCTGGATTTTCAGTTCCTTTGATCTTCTTCAACTTTAGAGTGCTATCATTAATTTTTTCTCTGATGAAGTGATATCTCAGCTGTATGTGCTTTGTCTTCGAATGGAAGACCAGATTCTTTGCAAGGTGTATTGCACTTTGATTATCACAAAACAGTGCACAATCAACTTGTTCCTTGCCAAGTTCTTCAAGAAAGTTCTTCAACCATATAAGCTCTTTGCTTGCTTCAGCAACTGCCATATACTCTGCTTCTGTGGTTGAAAGGGCAACACTTTTCTGGAGTTTAGACATCCAACTTACTGCAGTGCCTCCCACTGTAAAGACATACCCGGTAGTGCTTTTGTATGAGTCTTTGCAACCACCAAGGTCTGCATCTGCAAAACCTTTCAGAATGACATCTTTCCCTTTAAAATGCAATGCCACTTTTGAAGTCCCCTTCAAATATCTTAGCAGCCATTTAACTGCTTCCCAATGTTCTTTCCCCGGATTGGACATAAATCGACTAACAACTCCCACTGCATGTGCAATATCTGGTCTCGTGCATACCATTGCATACATGAGACTACCAACTGCAGATGCATAAGGTACTTTAGCCATTTCTTTCTTGTCTTCCTCTGATTTGGGTGACTGAACTTTAGAAAGCTTAAAGTGACTTCCCAAAGGTGTGCTTCTGATCTTGGCATCTTTAAGGCTGAATTTCTCTAATACTTTCTCAATATATTTCTCTTGAGAGAGTGTCAAAGAGCCATCTTCTTTGTTTCTGAAAATACTCATCCCGAGTATTTGGTTTGCAGCTCCCAAGTCTTTCATCTCGAATTCTTCAGACATTTGCTTCTTTAACTTCTTGATCTCTGTCATGTCTGAGCCTGCAATCAACATATCATCTACATAGAGTAGTAGAATGATATAAGAACCCTTAAACTTCTTGATGTAACAACAATGGTCATTGTCACATCTCTTGTAACCAACTCTTCTCATGAAGTTATCAAACTTCAAATACCATTGTCTGGGCGCTTGCTTCAGACCATACAAGCTCTTCTTCAATTTACACACCAAGTTTTCTTTGCCTTTAATCTGAAAACCCTCTGGTTGTGTCATGTAAATTTCTTCATCTAGGTCACCATGTAGAAAAGCTGTCTTGACATCTAGCTGCTCTAGATGCAAACCTTCTGCTGCTACAATGCTGAGAACAAGTCTGATAGTGGTCATCTTCACTACTGGAGAGAATATTTCATTGAAATCGATTCCCTCTTTCTGTTGAAAGCCCTTGACTACTAATCTTGCTTTGTACCGTTTGGTACCATCATGTTCATCCTTGACCCTGAAAACCCATTTGTTTTGAAGAGCCTTCTTCCCGGATGGAAGCTTCGTTAGAAGCCAGGTCTTGTTCTTCTCAAGCGACTTCATTTCATCTTTCATTGCTAGCTCCCACTGCAATGAATCTTTCAACCTCTTAGCTTCAGAGTAACACTGGGGTTCACCATTTTCTGTCAAAAGAATGTAGTTGACAGATGGTGAGTATCTTTGTGGTGGTCTGATGACTCTGGAAGATCTTCTTGGTTGAACTTGAGGTGTGGCTGGGGACTCTGGAGCTGGAGGGCTGGTTTCTTCATCTTCAGAGTCATTTCTGGATTCATCCTCTGAGCTCCCACTGTCAGTTGAATCATCCCCAGATTCAGGGATTTCAACTGAAACTTCTTTCTTCTTTTCACCACCTTCATATTCAACGTACTCCTTCTGGACTTCTGGACTTTTGTTGTTCATGTCTTTGTATAACTCGTCTTCGTTAAAGGTGACATTCTTGCTTCGGATTATCTTTCTGCTTTCACTATCCCAAAGCCTGTAACCCATTTCATCTGACCCATAACCAATGAATGTGCACTTCTTGGTCTTTGAATCAAGTTTATCTCTGTCACCATCTTTTAACAAACTGTAAGCACTACAACCAAAGACTTTTAGGTGTTTGAGACTTACTTCCTTCCCTTGCCACATTTCCTCCGGCAATTTAAGATCCAAGGGAACACACGGTGAACGGTTGATCAAGTAGGCTGCAGTGTTAACTGCATCAGCCCAGAATGTCTTTGGTAAACCAGCATTCAACCTCATGCTTCTAGCCCTTTCATTCAGAGTTCTATTCATTCTCTCAGCTACACCATTTTGCTGAGGGGTTCCTGGGACTGTCTTGATCATCTTTATCCCTTGTTTGGCACAATAGTCAACAAACTCCTTGCTTATGTATTCACCACCATTATCCGACTTCAGGCATTTTACCTTCAAATCAGTTTCATTTTCAACAGCAGATTTCCATATCTTAAAAGTATCAAATACATCAGATTTATTTTTAAGAAAATAGACCCATACCTTGCGTGTTGAATCATCAATAAAGGTTACATAGTAGTTTTTGCCTCCTAGGGATGAAACTGGTGTTGGTCCAAATACATCCGAGTGAACAAGCTCCAACTTCTGAGCTTTCGGTGTCTTCCCCGTCTTTACAAAAGTAACCCGCTTTTGTTTCCCGAGAACACAAGATTCACAAAATTCAGTTTCAACTTTCTTCAAGTCTGGAAACTTCCCTTTCTGAGCCAACATCTTCAATCCCTTATAGCTCATGTGTCCGAGTCGTTGGTGCCATAAATTAGATGGACTCGGATTTGTGGTTACGGCATGAACACCATCACTAGGTATCTCTACCATGTATAGAGTGCCTTTCTTCTTTCCTTTGGCAATCACCAAGTTGCCTTTGATCACTTTCCATTGTCCACCCCCAAAGTGAACATCAAACCCTTCATCATCCAACTTACCAACTGAGATCAACTTTCTCCTTAAGTTTGGAATAACCCTGACATCTTTTAATGTCCACGTGGTTCCTAAGGAGGTCTTCAAATCTACGTCTCCCATACCCGTAATATCAAGCACTTGATCATCAGCCAAACGAACTTTTCCAAGAGCACCTGTTTGTAGGTTCTTGACCATATCTGGGCATGAGACGGCATGGAAAGAAGCACCTGAATCCATAATCCAGGATTCTGCCGAATTCTCAACGCAACATATGAGATAATCTTCCGAATTTTCAGAGGATACATTGTTTACTTCTTTCTTTTCAGCTTGTGGTTTTGGGCATTGGCTTCTAAAGTGACCTTTTTCTTTGCAATTCCAGCATTCAATGTCTTTTCTGGTTTTTGACTGTCCCCTTTTTCTGGACTTTGATCTGCCTCGACCACGTCCTCTTTCATTTTTTCTTCCTCTACTTTCTGTATGCAATATAGAACTAGAACTAGAAGTCTCACCATTGCTTCTCCGTCTGATATCTTCATTTACAATCAAGTCACGAATACTCTCGAAAGTGAGTTTGGTAGTGCCAGATGCACTACTAACAGCTGTGACTGTGCCTGACCAACTGTCGGGTAAAGATGATAAAAGGAGGAGCGCTTGTACTTCATCTTCAAACTTTATTGCAACTGAGGCTAAACGAGAGATAATTGAGTTAAACTCGTTTATGTGAGCGGTAACTGACATGCCTTCCTTCATCTTGGTGTTAACCAATTGTTTGATGAGGAACACTTTGTTGGAAGCGGACGGCTTCTCGTACATGTTGGACAAAGCCTTAAATACTCCATAAGTAGTTGTTTCATTGACAATGTTATACGCAACACTCTTCGCCAATGAAAGCCTAACTACGCCCAAGGCTTGTCGATCCAATAACTTCCAATCTTCATCATACATGTCATCTGGTTGTACGCCCAACATAGGCAAATGCAAACTTTTCTGATACAGCATATCTTCAATTTGCATTTTCCAAAACCCATAATCGGTACCATCAAACTTCTCAATTTTAATTTTACCGTCTTCTGCCATTTTAACGGATAAAATGCACTTTTCTTTCAGAAATTAAGGGTGAAAATGCAATTTTTCTGAAATTCAGGGGCTAAACTGCAATTTTCAGAAACTTTAGGGGCTAAAATGCAATTTTCTGAAAGTTCGGCGGCTAAACTGCAATTTTCAGAAAGTTCAGGGACCTGACTGCAATTTTCTGAAAGTTCAGGGACCTATTTTGCAAATTCTGGAACTTCAGGGACCTGTTTTGCAAATTCTGGAACTTCAGGGACCTATTTTGCAAATTCTGGAACTTCAGGGACCTATTTTGCAAATTCTGGAACTTCAGGGACCTATTTTGCAAATTCTGGTACTTCAGGGACCTGTTTTGCAAATTCTGGAACTTCAAGGACCTGTTTTGCAACTTCTGGAACCTCAGGGACCTGTTTTGCAAAATGCTACAGTACCGCTACAGTGTCGTCTTCTCCGGCGAAACTCCGGTGCTACAGTGTCGTCTTCTCCGGCGAACTGGTGGTCTTCCGGTGCTCAAAAAATTCGAAAAAATATATTTTCGGAATCTGCGGAACGAGACCTTTCCAACGGCGTAAACCAAAATCGTTTTTGAGAAAAAAAAATTTCGACCCAAAAACAGAAAATCACTCTCTGGAGCTATACCAAGGCTCTGATACCACTTGTTAGGATCGAGACACTTAGCATACGAACACTAAACTCACACACTCGGCTCACAAATTTAGAACACAAGAATTTAACGTGGTTCGGTCCAAAATGACCTACGTCCACGGCGGATAACTAGGAATGTATATTGCTTCTGTGTTTATTTGTGTTGTGGTACATGAAATATGGTGAACATGAAGGCTATTTATAGATTGTTTTCACCAACTTAATGAATAAATAATTCATTCTTTTACCCACCATATTTGAATTGGACTTATTCAAGTCTTCATTTACCTAACAAATGGAACTCTTAGGCTATAAAAAAAAGCCTAAACTCATATCTCACTTTGTACAAACAAGAAGTTGTAAGAAGTGTCATTCTATATAAGAAAACTTGTCCTAATGTCCAGTTTAATCTTTTCCAGTTCTTCATGACTAAACAGTAATTTATTTTGAGTACTTGTTTTAACTTTCAATATTAACATACAATATTATCCTTTTAATCTCCAACACCGTCTTCTTTGCTGGAATATCCATCTTCGTTGCCGCATACTGTTTTTTTTATGGAACATCTGTTCGAGAAGCTCACGGCCCAAGGCAATTAAGTT
This sequence comes from Cichorium intybus, assembly GCA_023525715.1. Classification (NCBI taxonomy): domain Eukaryota; kingdom Viridiplantae; phylum Streptophyta; class Magnoliopsida; order Asterales; family Asteraceae; genus Cichorium; species Cichorium intybus. The sequence goes on along the minus strand of CM042010.1, from coordinate 45,146,458 downwards.
CAACATGTAAAGACGAAATTGGAAACATAATTTCGTTTGGGGATAGTCTCACAAATTAGCAAAAATTTGAATATAGAAGAGCGTTTTGATCGTTTCTCAAATCAAAAAGCAAAAGTAAAGAATAAAAGTTGGAGACATTATCTCGTTCCCGGAAAGGCACACAAATCAGAACAAATGGAGTTCGGAAATTAGTCTTATTGTTTCATCGTTCATCAGTAATCTCTACTTGAGACATCTACTCCCTCTCACTAATCAACAACGATATTTTTCTTAAAATCTCGGTGTACGATAGCATTTTTCATTCTAGAGAGTTTTGAATTTTCAGTCAACTTCATCAGATTCCTTTCTTGAATCTAGGTTTATCTTTTGAATATTCCATCCTATTTTAAGGGTTGAAACAATTTCTATTGATTGTAATTTTCGTTCTATATAATTTGTTTTTGTAATGAAGTTTATATAAATAATTAGGGGTGACAATTTTTAAAATAACACGAACCTGACACGCAAATAAACGAGTTTGAGTAAGATTGAAACGCGTGTAATCAAATTGGTTGACACTATACGAGAAGAAAATTAAATGGATAATGTTAGGGTCTAAACTTTTAACTCGAAAATGATATAAAAGTTACTCATTTATTTATATACAAGTTTTTAATTCTTTAGATAAATTAAATATGATCAAAACTAAAACCAAAGATAAAATATTATCTTAAATTGAGTTGTTTTGTAAAGTAAAAATCATTTGAATGAGACTTATTTTTAGTTTTTCATTTGTTTTCTTAACGTATTTATGGTATAAATTTTGTCGACTATTTATGTGAAGAAAAATATTCTTCCATAATAACATTGTTGAAGTTCTAAGTGCGTTCTACAATGACACACAAATGACATAATCAATTAGTTTTGATGGCAATTGAGAGAAACGAGTGGGTCCCCGTGCTCCGCACGGGTTCCTTTTCTTCTCTTATAAATTTGAGCGAGTGTTTAAGGTGAAAACGTTTGGGGCCGATCGGTTTAAGTCCTTCGGTTGTCGTTTTCCTCTCGATCGTATTCTTTTGGGGTTTTCGTTCTTGGGGTTTTTTTTTCTTCCACGTTTCGTTCTTGGGGTTCTCAAGCAATCCCAGAAGTGACGTCTCAGCCACCATAAGGAGATTATATATAAAAAGTAGACCTCAGATAACATCATTTCATAGAAATGTGTTGCCATTATGGATAAAAAATAAAGTACATTGTCTATTTTAATAGAAAGAGTAAAGTACATTGCTATTCCTTACACTTAACTTACTTTTTGAGATATGGTGAATGAAGTCTTCCGAAGTCATTAAGAACAACACGGTAGTTGTTCATTGTATTTGGTCGCATTGTTGATAATTTTGTTTCGACAATCCATTTTTCAAGAGTTTCAACCTAATGAATCACAAATAAGAAAAATCCATTTCTATTTTTTTTCCTTAATAGCATTGTACTTTGGCTTTTTTTTTAAAATGGCATTGTACTTTGGTAAATCCGTCAAACACTAGATTTACCAATGTACTTTGGTATTTCAAAACAGAAACCCAAAGTACATTGCTATTATGGAAACAATTTGGAAAAACAAATTTTTTTAACATATCTATTTTTTTATCCTTAATGACATTGCACTCTAGGAGACCATTCAAGAATTGTACTCACTATGTAGCTTTTGTCCCATGTGATCCAATATCTTCAAACTGAGAATTTTTTTTATTTTTAATGAAAAGAACGCTTAAATACAAAAAGAAACTAAACTTTAAAAAAAAAATATGCAAACCTGTTGCATTAAGTCATCTTTTGTAGCAAATGGAGACCATTCAAGAATTGTGTTTAAGTTAGTAGACCAATCATCATGAGAGCCATATACTAAAGGTTCAGCCCAATGCTTTGAAATATCAAAATCAATCAGCAACCAGATTTTATATAAATAAAGATTGATGTAAAAAGAAAAAAGGAATTATTATTATTATTAAATATCTACCATTGGGACAATCACATCATCTTGTCCGGGTCTTCTTAGAAACGTATAGGATAAAAGACCAACACTTTGAGTCATTTTACTACAAGATAAAGTTTAACAAAATAACATAAATAACACACTTCATTAATTCCAACAAATTAATTAAAATACCAAATAAAAGTAAATATAAAAGAGTACCCTTTTCGAGATGCACGGCTGAAAACAATCACATCGGCTCCTAACCGCATAGTGCTTGTCTTGAACCCATTACCATCTGAAAATACAAATCTTAAACAAAACAACACTCGCAAGATTTTGAAGAGCCATCTATGAAATCAAAAACTTTCATCAGCACAGATAATCTAACAGTTGAGATTTTGGAGACCTAAATGTGTCCCCCACATGAAATGAAGGTACAAATGAAGCGACAATCATGCAAAGTTGCTTTGAAATCAGAAATATCCATCGCACAAGGTATACTAAACCAGATCGAGGTTTTTAATTCAAAACTGAAAGAAATTACCAACATTTTGTACCTACCCCCTTAAACCCCCTCCCACCCCCAAACCCGAATGTAGATCCAAACCAGAAATAGATCCGATTGGCACGATTTCATAGGGAAAGGCCAAACGATAGTGGTTTTTATGAAATTAACCCTAACTTTTTTAATATAATTATTTTTTTATCTCACTAAAAAATTATGTTTGATTAAGGTTTATTTTATAAAAATAAAAGTTATTTATTTATTTATTTATTATTCTTACCGGTTGTGATCTATCATCGTGGATTGTGGTGGCGGGGAAGCCATTGCTATAGAGCCAATGTTCAAGGGAACCGACTCCTTTTTTTTGTCTCAACAAAAACCAGTGTAAAAGCCTGTTGAAAATAAGTATTGATTTTATAAAAGGGTAAAATGGGAATAATGATGAAGATTTGTAGAGATGGAAAGAGAAAGTACCTTGGTATTGGAATCATTTTCCTTTTGGGCCTCAAGGAGGTCCATAAGATGGCTTCTTTTGTCAACTTCTTGAACAAATTCGACCCGTTGGACAATCAAATCGGTACCTGACCCGACACGACCCACCGTTAAAAATATGTAATTCGCAAGAAAATCAGATGCCAATATCTGCAAACCAAAAATAATTCTAAGTTTTAATAAAACTAAAAATGTTCATGTGGAAGCCACGTGGACACGATGTGTGAATGATTTTAGCCAACAGGATGCCATGTAAGATTCATTAAACTCTTATCCCAACGGTGTAATTGAAAACATATTGGATAGTTAATGACATATTCAATACAATTAAACAATTGGTAATAGTTTGTGGCTAAAAAGAAATATTAAACCTAATAATAATAATAATAATAATGAGTAAATTACAAATTTCTTCCCTGTGTTTTTCTCAAAATCGCAAATTTGGTCCAATTTTTGAAATCTTGCTGAAGTCGTCCTTAGGTTTGCATTACATTGAGGATTTAGTCTAAATTCACAAACTACAGAAATACCTGAGGAAAGAGGTCCAATGGGTTTGAATTTGGTCTACCTGAAGGGACACATACTGGTTGTGTAGGTGGTGGGGGCTGAGCCGCCTGTAGACCTGGCAGTGGTGAAACTCCGGCAGCTGGTGGCAGTTCAGTTGGATCAGTTATACCCTGACATGGTAAAATTTAGAATTTACAATTTAAAATTATTTGGTTTGCAGAAAATTAAATTTTTAAAATAATACTTACAGAATAATTTTTTTAAAAGTCATTTTTTCGAAGTAAAATGTTATTAATAAACTTTTTCTGCAAACTTCAATGCTGAAACCGATATTTTTTCCAGTTCTACAACCTAATTCGCTTGAGGCCTTGCTTTTGCAAGTCCTTTGTCCGTATTACCTATTCTCTGCAAAAAAAAAATTGTTGTCAGTAGGTGACGAATATCTTTTTTACTAAAAAGACCAAAAGACACTCGTTTTATATATCACATACCTTCTTACGTACATGGATCTGGTGTAGGTTTAGATTTTATAATGTCTTCTAAGTGTGCATCATTTCATCCCACCCATTCTGTTTTGTCGATATTTAACCTAATTTTAATCATTTAAAAATACATTTCAATTAATAAATGTATATAATATATTTTTATTTTATAAAAGTTTACAAAAAATAACCAAGACCGGATAAAGATCGATTCTTACCTTGCCATGCTTAACTCTACTTTCTTTCAATGGCAAGCAAATGTTCATGTGTAAAATGACGATAATGCCCTTTTCAGTTGAGCATACCTGAGATGGAAGTTCTTTCAACTTCTTCTTTCTGGTTGTCTTTACAAAAAAGACCAATCAAAACCTGCATAATCAATAACATCATATAAATAAACATTTTCAAATAATTTCAAGTTTCCAGACCAAAAAACTCACAATAGTCAAACTGAAAGGGCTAATTGTCAAAAGTCAAAAACAGTTAACAAATTGATGTTTGTCAAATTAGTGGTACATTTGTTTTTCAGGTGATTAATTCATTTGAAAAAGCACTTACCCAGATGGCATTTAGTAATTTTCCAACCTATAATCTAGAAATATATATTATTTTTCAATAAAATAGTTTGACCTCCTTTAAAGAAAATAGTGTATAATTTGATACATACACATAATAACTTTTCTTGATAAATGAGTCGTTCATAAATCATTAGTATAAATGTATACTCATTATGATAACATGTATGTTCAGTTCTTTTTAACTGTATTCAATTATTTTGAAGTTGTTCCTTTGCATAATCAATTATCATACATTAATCAGTACAATTATGGCCCAGATATAAATAATAAACATAAGCATATATGAACCGAACCATAAACCAGGGATGTGCAATAATCATGTACCATATTTCAAAAGATTTAGCAATCACGTACCACGAGCAAGAATACTTTTGATGATGAGTTTAGAAGGGTCGATCTCCCACTCCTGCCTCTCAATCCTATTGGTTGCTGTGGACCTCCCCAAATATGTGTTTAGAACCCCTTCCTACATCATTCTAACCAAAACCAAAAATTTCAAAATTTATATTTAATATATAAAATTAGAAGTAAAAACAGCCAATGATTTTGTGCGTAATTACTCACTGATTCTGTATTGCAATCCTTTGTCAATAATTTGAGATTTTCAGGTTCAGGCTCGGTCCATATTCTATAACCACAATATTATAAATTAGAAGTTAATAAATACCGCAGATGGATCAAAAGGTGTATGTAATTACATCATCATGAGACTAAAAATAAGGGTTTTTAAATGGTCACTCTGAAAGTCACGAATTTTTTTAAGATTGATTTGGGCATTACAGATTCGAAACTATATGATATAATTGCCCGGTAACATGAAATTCACCAAAGTAATCATCAAAAGCAAGCAAAAAGATTGCACAAAATCCCAAAACGTTGGGTGAGAGTTAGAAAAAATTCAATCTTTATTTGAAGATTTGGTAACTACACTAAAATTCGTGGAAGTTAGGGTCGAAATAAAGTGGTTTTAAGATTGAAGAACTTAAAGGGAACATACCCATCAAAATTCCACACATGTTATGCATAATAGATGATTATACAACTTTCAAATAAGAAATATTTTTAGTGCAAAACCTGTCGATGAACAGCATTCCAGAACAGAAGCGACTGATGCAAAGAAAATAGTCAATTTCCTCGACACCAAATTTCTTGATTTCAACTCTGGTCCGCCTCTGTTCTTCCAATTCATGGTTGAAATCTTTCACGTCTGCAACCATGATGGAGAAGCCTTTTCGTCAAGAATTAAAAACCACATTCCTGTAAAACTTTGGAGAACCACTTTTCAATGAAAAAAATATATATTAGTTAAATTTTAGAGAGTAAAAAACGGTGGGAGATTTTAGGGATTTAGAGACAGGTGAGCCGAACCTTTGTGTTGGTAGACGGCTTCGATTGCAGTGATAGGGACTAACAGTGGTGATGGTGGTGGCTTAGTGGGGTTGTTTGGGGACGGCCAAGGCGGAGAAGAACAACGTGAGTGGTGGTGAGTAAATGGCGGGTAAGGGGTTGACGGCTTAGGGTTTTAGAGGTAGAGATAGAGAGAATTTGGGGTTTCAGTGGGTGGTCACGGACTGACGGTGGAGGAACTTACAGGGAGAAGAGGGAGAGAAGACTGAAGAAGAGAGGACGATATTGAAGGCGGATGAGGGAGGCAGTGAGTAAAGAGGAGGCGGTGGGAAAGACCCGAGTGTAGATCCACAACCAGAAAAAGGATCCGGATGGCACGACTCCGTAGGCATGAACGCAAATTCATTAATAACGTACAAAAAAACGTTACATCCGATGCGTAAAATTACGCAAATTAATATATAGATAAATATGTTGGATTAAATTCTTTTATCAGGATGTCATCACTTAATATTTTATAACACCGGAGTGCTAGAAGCATGCCAATTGTCAAGTAGAAGTAATCTTTTTGTAATTTAATTTAATTCAAAACATTTTCATTAATATATTATGAAAATTAAATAAAAGGTACATATTTTTATACTTTGTTGAGTTTGCTAATTTAGGCCTAAATTTAATAACTTGCACAAGGTCTTCAAAACGCAAGAACCAACCATGGAGAAGTTGATGCCATTATGTCATAACGGTTCCGTTTCACTAGACCTTTCTTTTGGCATTTCTTTTAGCTTTCTTTATTAGCATTATCTCTATTTATTAGTAGTTTGTGGTGGTTTTCGTTGTGTTCCATTTCTTGTACTATTATACTAACAGGTGCTATTATCATTCACCCCAAGTAATTTTGGTGTCATATAGGTGTCACATCACTTTCCTCTTACTAACATTGACTCATTAAATTCTTGGAAATTGTATACCCTAACCATATCCCACTTTTATATATATATATATATATATATATATATATATATATATATATATATATATATATATATATATATATATATATATATATATATATATTCACCCTAAGTAATTTTGGTGTCATATAGGTGTCACATCACTTTCCTCTTACTAACATTCACTCATTAAATTCTTGGAAATTGTATACCCTAACCATATCCCACTTATATATATATATATATATATATATATATATATATATATATATATATATATATATATATATATATATATATATATATATATACTAGCTGCGTACCCGCGCAATGCGGCGGACGGCGAGTAGTTTCCTTTCGGCAATTTGTTTTCGCAAGATTTTGGTTATCATTTTACGGGAATTCCATATGTTTGTTATAGAGATTTTTATCGATACTTCAAAATAATAATGACCCTGTGTCCTAATCTTAGTGGAGTACCCGCGCAATGCGGCGGGACACAGGATAGTAATCTCAAACCGAAACCGAAACGTGTGTACTGAATCGAGATGAGGATATTTATTTAGGCTAAGGGGATGGATACGGAGAGAATGTGAAGAAGGGGGGAGAAGGAGAAGAGGAGCAGCCAATGGGATGAGAGGAATCAATGTCCGATGCACCTTCCAAGGAACGTGTGAGAATGCGAACGTGAGGGAACAGAAGGGGAGGGGCGTGTTTGGATGTGTTCCAGCCGCGTACCACCGCCATATCAGCAGAACACACATAATTTTGGTTCCATACACCACAGCGTTAGGGGCGTTGATTAGTTCTGATTTGTTTTTTAGAAGCGAGAGTCAATTATCTATGCAATATCAGAGTTTGTTAAATGATCAAATCCTACTTATTATGCTCAAAAAGTAACTTCACATTTTATGGACAAAAATGCCCCAGGCTAGTTTCTGGGGCTGTTTAATAGTTGTAAGTTTGGACTATAATCGTGAAGGTGAAAGATGGAAGAAAAGATGAAAACAGGTTGTTGTTTGGCTGGGTTTATTGGGTTGTTTCTCAAGTGAAAACGGGTGGTTGTATAACTGAAAAAATAAAGCAAGAGTAAAAGGTGAAAAGTAATCATCAAGATCGACGTATTTATTAATCAGCTCAAGTTCATTGTTATTACAGGTGGAAATGGCAATATTCATTGCTTATTTGACTTGGAGTTCATATGATGAGATATTACTACTGCTTCATAATTGTGTCACATGTTTATATGTGCATCTTGAAAGTGTTGATGAAAAGTGTGCATGTTCAAAGTTTGTTGTTGTTAATAAATAGCCTTTTAAAGTTTGTTAACATAAAAGTATAACCACTCAAATTTCATTTCTATAACTAAATGCCCATTCTAAGTTCGTTGCCAAATTTGTGTGTGTGATTTCCTATTGCATTCACGTTGTTTTCTTACTATCTGTTCAGCTCTCATGCCTCTTTCTAAACATTGCGGTTAATGTTTTGGTGTATTTCACTTGCTATGTTGGTGTTTCCAGGATCAATTAACTTTATTATTTCTTTTGATTTTGGTCTTCATTTTTTACTTAATGATTTATTTTGGTTTTGGTCATTTGATACCATATGTAATTTTCCAAAGAATCAAAATTAAGAACTTTCATAATACCCTCAAAATGACCCAAATCTTAAATCACTTAGCCTTGGCCCACATCTTAGATAATTCCAAAAATTAGGATAATTGATATTTTGCTTTTACCCCATTTGAAAAATCATGTTCGTCAGTTCGTGACATGGCTAATACGTCCCTGCCCTTAATCTGCAAAAGCTTTTGACCAACATCATATAGGAAACCTGCATCAAGGGTAAAATTGTCTTTTTAAGTTCCTATAAATTTAAAAGTGGACTGTTGGGACAAAAAGGAATACTGGTTACCTGCTGATATGCATGGAAGCAGATTGCAGCAAGAAGAGACCTAATGTACACTTGTTTGACATTCAATCCCTAAAAAGATAAAAAGAAAAGAAGCTTTTAAATATAAGACAGAAATAACAAATTAAAACAATGTCTAGTTTTTATAAGGCTACACGAAGTGGTGGCCAATGGCCAACGGATGGCCAAGGGGTTTTTGTGGGCCAGACTATGGTTGGCAGGCGTTGGCCATTTTGTAGGGAGTGGTGGCCAATGGCCAAGGAGATAATAAGACAAAGGAAAAATGCTGGTTTTTTGGCTGTTGGCATCTCGCCAACAGCTTGGCAATTTGTCTTGGCGGGGATGATGGCGAGGATGGCCGGAGTAGGCATGGCGAGTGGAGGTGGCTCGCCAAGAGGGTTGGCGACCTCTTTGGCGACCATTAGTTTTCGGACGACGGTTAGGTTTCCAGTCGGCAAAGCATTGTTCTTATTTACGACGATTAATTACTGTTCGGTGGCGAACATTAGCTTCATTTCGACAAATAATTTATGGGATGCAAATATAGATACGTTGTTATTTCTAGCGGCTAACATAAGACGTACCCGTGCAATGTTGCAAAGACACTCTAATAATTAAGGAATTATTAATTTTTTTACCTTTAATAATAACACATTTTATAATTAATTAATTATTGAAAAAACAATTAAATGAATTGTTGCAACTTATCATAAAAGCAATATTACATTTATTTTTCATAGAAAATAATATAATTTTTATTTGATCGTATATTTAGGTTTTGATTAGTAAGAAAATTGTCAAACTTTCTTGTTATATAAAATACTCCCTCCGTCCCAAAATAATAGTCCAGTTTCTCATTTTCAAAGTCAAAGCTTGTCAAGTTTGACCGTAAATATATTTTTTTGTGCTATATAATATTAGATGAAAACTATACCAATGAAAACACATTTACAACACAAATCCATTCATATATTTTGTATCAAATATTATATAATAACAACGAAAATATTGATGGTCAAAGTTGACAAGCTTTGACTTTGAAAATGAGAAAATGGACTATCATTTTGGGACGGAGGGAGTATCGAGTAAAGTTAAAAGATAAAAATTGGTATTGTGAGTAACTACCAAACGTGATTTAGATTTCAAAAAATATTAGACGTTTAAAAACAAAAAACAAATTTTTAAAAAAAGTATACAAAGAAAATCTAAACCCAGCCCACGTTTGTGTTTCTTTTGGCTGTTTGTGTTGGGGCTTGGGGGGTTATAGACGTTTTTACCCTTGCCCTGTGTCTGTAGCTCGCAGGCTTCTGTTTCTTTGTAACCCTAGCATCTCTACAGCCGCTCACTCTCGTCCCTCTTCACTCTCGTCACTCTCTCTCGTTCAACTTCTCAACATCTCGATCTCCTCACTCTCGATCTCTCCTTCCCATCTCCTTTTGCATTACGAAAACCTTGTGCCTCGGACCAGTGCATCTCCGTCATCGTCATTTAATCTTGGCTCCGGTGGCCGTGAGCTTCCGACCAGCATCGACGCCTCCATTCTCCGTTCAGCACTTCCGACCAGCATCGACGCCTCCTTTTCCTGATCTAGCCGCAGCTGAAGTCGCCTTCTTCCGATCTGCAACCACCGGAGAAGTCGCCTCCTTTTCCTGATCTAGCAACCGCTGAAGTCGCCTCCTTTTATACACCTTAGCCGCTTCTCCTCTTATCCTCCCTTTCAAGTCTTTACCACCGATCCAGAAAATCCACCACCTCCAATCCACCACCTCCAATCCGACCATGAGCTGATAATCGACGCCTCTATTCCCGGATCTGATTGCAATCGGGATTTTCATTTCGTTTTATTGTGTTTTATCGGGACATAATTTCTCGATTCCAAATCCGACTGTAGTTTTCTTTTCTGATTTTGATTTTTCTTGGTTCTGATTTTGGTTTACTGATTACGAATTTGGATTTCTTTTAGGTCTCGGATGCTTCTGTCAGATTCTGGTCATGAGGGTCTGATTACGATTTTGGATTCTTTTTAGATCTGGTACTCGGTATATTTAATTTTCCTTAATAGGTTTCAGATTCTTTAGATCAGGTTTATGGTTTTCTCCATTGTGTTTAATCTGATTGTAGTTTTCTCCATTGTGTTTAATCCGACTGTAATTTTTAGATCTGGTACTCGGTATATTTAATCCGACTGTAGTTTTCTCCATTGTGTTTTATCGGGATTTTCAAATTGCATGGGTTTTTGTCCCATTTGTTCGACTTGAAAGTGGATTACAAAGTAATTCTCGTAAACATGTGTCTAATTTAGTTGTATCTGGTATAAGGACATCGGTATCTAAAATTTGTTAGATTTGCAGCGGGACATAAGGACATCGGTATCTAAAATGTGCTAGATTTGCATCATGTAGACCTTTAGTTATCTGTAAATTGGTAGACAAAATCAAAATAAATGACAAAATTGTATGCTTTTGAAATATTACAGGACTGAATTTCATACAAAAAATTGAACGCTCTGATGTTTCAAATGAAGAACAATGAAGAGATGAAGACAAAGAAGGCCGGTGGCTCTTGGCATACCAGATCTTGCAGTTCGTCAACTTCTTAGTAAAAAGTTTTTTAAAAAAGGTGAACTACTATGCTCATATGTGGTATTAAACTGAAAATGTATTCTTTAGTTGTTGATAGAAATGCATACCTTTAAATGACATAAGCAACAATATCTAGTACCTGCAAAAAGACCAACAATTACAGCATCATGTAAGCAAAAAGACATTAATTATAATTTGTTGTTATTTATGCAGAAATTAAATTAACATTGTAGAAATTAAAGTGACTAATAAAAGCATGGCTAGAAGAAATTATAATCATGTTATGCTGAAATATAATTATCATTCATAATCTTGATTTTTTGCAGAATTTGATCAATGAGCATGAATTTGAGAATGAAATGAGAGCAAATCTTTGCAATGGAGTGAAGAAATTGTGAATTAGAATTCTTTATTTATAGTGTAATTTTGGTAATAAATCTTTTGGAGGGAGTCAAATTTTGAAATGGTGATCATGTCAATACCCTGGATGTAATATCAGCCATTGATTGTTTCATAGTCAATCAATGGCTTATGTTTTTTTAGAATAATTAATTTTTTAAATTTAAAATATAGTAAGATGCATAACAGAATTGTACAATATGTATCATCATTTGTATGTTGTGTATTATAATTTGTACTGTCTTAAAAATTAAGACTTTTGTGCATAAGGTGTTGTAGTTTATATATGGTTTATAGTATAGTATAGATATATATATATATATATATATATATATATATATATATATATATATATATATATATATATATATATATATATATATATATATATATATATATATATATATATATATATATAGGGTCGAGATCATGAGAGAACCTAAAAAACCCTAGGAACCTAGGAACTTTTTTTATACACAATATTTTTCAAAAAAAATTGCATCCAATTTTTTTATTTAAAGCGTCTAAGAGATTTCTAAACCTTAAACCCTAAACCCTAAACCCTAAACTTAAACCCTAAACCCTAAACCCTAAACCTAAACCCTAAACCCTAAACCCATATGAAAAAAAAATAATAATAAATGATTTTTTTTTGCATCCAATTTTTTTATTTAAAGCGTCTAAGAGATTTCTAAACCCTAAACCCTAAACCCTAAACCCTAAACCTAAACCCTAAACCCTAAACTCTAAACCCTAAACTCATATGAAAAAAAAATTAAAAAAATGATTTTTTTTTTTTGAATTTTTTTTTTGAAATCTTCTAGACGCATCATAACAAAAATTTTGGTATATTTTTTTTTTGAAAAATATTGTGTAGAAAAAAAGTTCATAAAATGGGTTCTTAGGTTCCTAGGCTTTTTTAGGTTCTCAATTGAACTTTACTCTATATATATATATATATATATATATATATATATATATATATATATATATACGGGTTCAATGTAGAACTAAATTAAATCACCTAACTGCAGAACCATGTTCATCAATGAACATAAATCCCAAAAACCCCAAAACCGACACCCCAATCAACAATTTCATCGTGCCAATCGATCACCATCTTCACCCGTGTTCATCTCCACCTTCCACCGCTTGATTCTTGTTCCTAATAGTGTAATCCAGCTTCAATTTACAACATTAATGTTCGATTCTAATCTCACAGACCCCCACAGAACCCCAGATCGTAAATCTCCAAAATCGCGGATGAAAGAAGGTGGAGGAACTGGTCCGATTATGAGTAATAGAAGGAGGTTAAGTAATAGAAATCATCCTTTTGAAGTTGCTACTTCTTCATGTAAGCAGGAAAAATCCGAATTCGTTCATACATGAACATATGTTCATTAATGAACATATGTTCATTAATGAACATATGTTCATGTATGAACATACGATTACAGGTCAAATCTTTTACGATTACATACGCTTAACCAACCCAATATTACGCACGAATAAACTACAAAAAACAGTTCATACCTCAATTAAACCCTAGCAGAGAAGTTGTTGGTCGAATTGGAGAATGCCGATTACAGGGTAAAATCTTTTACGATATTTGGTTTTGGGGTTTTTGGGATTTATGTTCATTGATGAACATGGTTCTGCAGTTAGGTGATTTAATTTGGTTCTGCATTGAACCCACCCCTATATATATATATATATATATATATATATATATATATATATATATATATATATATATATATATATATATATATATATATATATATATATATATATACTACATTAAAAAGGAAAAATGGTTTCTAAAAATAGAAACTCTTAAAATTAAGAGATCCCATTTGTTATGCATAATGTATAAGTAGTCGATGCATATACGATGTATGATTTTGAATCTGTACAATCATCAATCCTTATCACCTAATCTTATCACCTAATATATATATATATATATATATATATATATATATATATATATATATATATATATATATATATATATATATATATATATATATATATATATATATACTACATTAAAAAGGAAAAATGGTTTCTAAAAATAGAAACTCTTAAAATTAAGAGATCCCATTTGTTATGCATAATGTATAAGTAGTCGATGCATATACGATGTATGATTTTGAATCTGTACAATCATCAATCCTTATCACCTAATCTTGTTCCTGTTTTCATGCCCCTTCTTATCCTTCCACCATCCAATGCGCCCCTTAGTTCCCAACTAATCGAGTTTATTTCTCTCCCCATCTCAAACCTTTAAACTTCATTGGCTTTCAACTTTCAAGACGTCTTCACCGTCACCTACCGCCAAGAAACCTTATGTCGACGGCTTCCTCCCTCCTCTCAAGACTCGCCGACACGTACTACCAGCAAACACAGTCAGCGCCACTACATAACCACTACGCTATGACCACAGCCACGGTGAAGTCATGACCATCGAACAAGGGTGTTTTTTGTGGGTTTACGAGTTAGGTAAAATCATAACGGGGAATTAAAGGGGTATTTCCCCAATGGGAATTTATACCTGCTGTCGTTTGATGTTTATTTGTTATGTGCCAATAAATATTTTCATTTGACCAAAATACCCAAAGGAATGGAGTTGCTGAAATCCGTAGTGGCATGCCAAATAAACGACAAGCTCAGGGTAGAACATGGCTAAATTCGTACTTTGAATTTTGAAAGACATGAACTCGCCCTTACACACAGCCACTGGCAGGTAATGTATACCCATTTTACCCCTTGACTCTTATAATTATCTTTTTGGCCAGATAATTCAACTTGTTCCAAGTTCTCAACATGGACAGTTTTTTTGGCTTGAATTGTTGTGGATGGAATCATGCATAAGATTCCTATAAATGTTCCAAGAGTGTTTTTTCTTAATTCTAAAGCTCCGGTTACTGAAGAGTTTCCTGGAAGACGTGTCAACAAGATTCTTCCTCATGGCCACCCTTGCCATAACCTGATTATGGTAGACCTTTTGTAATTAGATTTAAGGGTTAATTGTTTCTTTTATTGACTGAACAAATAGTCTGAGACATTTATCCTTACTTTCAAAACAAACAAAATTCATCAATGAGGTAAATAATAAGTACACTTTATATAGGTCATAGTTGATGAAGATCAGTTTAGGACAGAAAACAGAACTGCTCAGCATATCCTGAAGTGGAGGTGAGTTTATTATTCCCAAGAATTATTTATTTTCATGTCTTTGTTATAATTATTTACTTATAACCCCTTTAATTTATCTGATATAACATTCCAGGGGATATATAAAACTAAAGTCGGTCTGGATTTCAGTTCCATTCTCCAAATTATAATACCTTATAAGAAAAAGATTTGAAGTTTATCGTAATAATTGGTAGATGTTGGAAGTAGAATTTGTTAATAAGGAAATAGTTGAAAGTTTCGTGTTGTAAATAATGAAAGTAGAATGTTATAATACCATAATAAGTAAAAGTATATTGGTGTTTCATGCATTTAACTCTCTCTCTTTTTTGGCAAAGCAAGAATGCATCACACTTTTATTGATTTGGTTGTGATGGCATCCTACTTTCAAGTTCTCTAATAAGTAACATGCTTTTTCATGTTTTCAAAAAGGGCAAGAAATACCAAGTATTCCAATTCTTAACCAAGATAATGATTTCAATCTAACGTTTGATGTTATCGGATCTTATTTGCTCTTGTTAGTAAGAAAGCCTAGACCATTTTCTATGGTGTACATTTCATCGCCCATCAAGGTACATGTGATTTATTTCTATTAAAGTAACTCTTAATGGTAGCATTATTTGTACATTAGACTTATTTTGTACCAAATGAAGACTTGTCGTCTATTGCCACATGCTACAATTAGGTAGCCCTTTTAGATGAATTTTCTGTTCCAAAATTTTCCAATCTTCATTTGTAAATTTAGGGTCATATATGTATTTTTTTTCTTTCCCATAAATTTGATTATTTTTGTTGTAATGTTTGTTTTTCAGATGCTGTTCGGTAGACGAATTGTTGATTTGCTATGTTTGATCTGGATGGAATATTTTGGAAACATTTGAAACCAATCCTAGAAAAGTCACACCATCTTATTTAATATAGGTGTTTTGTGTAGAAAACTACAAATTAGACCTTTAGTTTTTATAGTAAAAAAAACCCTTTTCTTTTCATATTTGTTGCCTTTGAACCAATCAGCATTTGTTTTGTCAACTTTAATTCTATGCCACCTGGTTTCCTATGAAACTATATTTTGAGTTTTAATGACTTCCAGCAAGCTCCACCACTGAACCAAGGGTATTTTTGACCATTCAAATTGATAGAACATCTCGTAGAATAACACCAGCGGAATGCTAGCATCCATTTGAGTATAATCTTCCACATGAGACCATAAGTTTCCAATTGTAGTTTATTTTTGTTACCGATGCTCAATTAATTAATTGAGATATACGTGCAAGTAGGAAAGAAAAAATATTTTATGAAAAGATGTAAAGGCTTTGGAAATAGAACGGTTAACAAAACTGCAGCAATAACAAACACTTTTTTTTTAATATAAAGAAAATCACAACAAAATGTTTTTTTTTGGGTAATCCTCTTTCAATTTCTTTTGCTCATTTGGTTAATATTATAGTCATTTTTAATTATTGAGATTGTATTTTCATGTATTTTCCATTTTTTAATCTTTTAATTATTGATTTTTAAGTATTTATCATGTATTTTAGTATTTTTTTTATTTAAACAACTGAACTAGAAAACTAATGTTGGTGGTGTTATTTAGTCTTTTTCAAGTTTTAATTTTTTAATTATGTTTTTTTCACTTAAACAACAACCCTTCGGTTCCAACATCCACTGCATTGCATGGTTAGAAACTGAATTACCCAAAAATCAAAGAACTCATACCCAAAGAAAACTTATTGTCGAACCTTTCTTCCCCGAGCCACCCCCATCCCACCCGCCGCATTGCGCGGGTACACCACTAGTATATATATATATATATATATATATATATATATATATATATATATATATATATATATATATATATATATATATATATATATATATATATATATATATATATATATATATATATATATATATATATATATATATATATATATATATATATATATGGAGAAAAGTGAATATATTGCTGTTATGTATATAAGCTTGCATACTAAACCCTCAATACAACGTCGATTTACATGTATATCGATTATTTTCTTATTCTCATATTCTTTCTTTATTCAATTTTTGTTCGACTAAACAATTTCTTAATCCCGATCGTGTCTTCTGTCATCAATGTTTATTTCTTCTTCCATCAGACCCGCAGGAAGTCGTATCGGGACTAAAGAATCGTTGAAGGAGGAAGACATGATCGCGATTAAATAATTGTTGAGTCGAATATATAATCAAGGAAGAAAGAATATGACAATAGGAAAATAAGCGATATATATGTAATACGACATCGTATCGGAGGTCTAATACGTAAGCTTATATATATAACAACAGTATATGCACTTTTCCCGTAATATATATATATATATATATATATATATATATATATATATATATATATATATATATATATATATATATATATATATATATATATATATATATATATATATATATGTAAATATATATTTATATATATATATATATATATATATATATATATATATATATATATATATATACATATATATGTATATATATATATATATATATATATATATATATGTATATATATATATATATATATATATATATATATATATATACATATATATATATATATATATATATATATATATACATATATATATATATATATATACATATATATATATATATATGTATATATATATATATATATATATATATATATATATATATATATATATATATATATATATATATATATATATATATATATATATATATATATATATATATATATATAGAATAGTAATCGGGTGAGTACTTTTTTAATGTGAGGACTCGTGAGGACATATTAAAAAATTGAAACAAAATAATATATATATATATATATATATATATATATATATATATATATATATATATATATATATATATATATATATATATATATATATATATATATATATATATATATATATATATATATATATATATAATAAAAAGGATCATAATACTATATTGGAGAAAAAAATTCGAAAAAAAACTTTTGAATCATTATTTTTTTATAATGAGATAATGATCCAAAAAAAACAAAATTTGGATCATTACTGTTTTTCAATGATCCAAATTTTTTTTTCCAATTCTTTTTGATAATGATATAGTACTATTCTTGATTTTATTATTTGTTTTTTTTCAATTTTTTTAAGGTGTCCTTACGAGTCCTTACCAAAACAGGACCCTATATATATATATATATATATATATATATATATATATATATATATATATATATATATATATATATATATATATATATATATATATATATATATATATATATATATATATATATATATATATAGGGTCGAGATCATGAGAGAACCTAAAAAACCCTAGGAACCTAGGAACTTTTTTTTATACACAATATTTTTCAAAAAAAATTGCATCCAATTTTTTTATTTAAAGCGTCTAAGAGATTTCTAAACCTTAAACCCTAAACCCTAAACCCTAAACCCTAAACCTAAACCCTAAACCCTAAACCCATATGAAAAAATAATAATAATAAATGATTTTTTTTTGCATCCAATTTTTTTATTTAAAGCGTCTAAGAGATTTCTAAACCCTAAACCCTAAACCCTAAACTCTAAACCCTAAACTCATATGAAAAAAAAATTAAAAAAATGATTTTTTTTTTGAATTTTTTTTTGAAATCTTCTAGACGCATCATAACAAAAATTTTGGTATATTTTTTTTTTTGAAAAATATTGTGTAGAGAAAAAGTTTATAAAATGGGTTCTTAGGTTCCTAGGCTTTTTTAGGTTCTCAATTGAACTTTACCCTATATATATATATATATATATATATATATATATATATATATATATATATATATATATATATATATATATATATATATATATATATATATATATATATATATATATATATATATATATATATATATATATATATATATATTGAAGGGTTTTCTATGCAATCAATGAACAAATAAATCCTATGGTTCACATGCAACCCTAATATGATCTATGTTTTCTTCTATGAAGATAATAAACTAAAATCTAAAGGAAACAATTATTTCTATAGATCAAAACTGAGAAAACCAACCTTTTGATCTTATGATCCTTGAAGCTAGCAGCAAAAGAATCCTGCCTCAAATGAAGTCACACCCAAAGCAATGGAGAAGACAGTCCAGCAGAGTAATCACAATGATAAAAGGCGTGAATTATGAGGAGCCAGAGGGTTCCTTTTATAGCCTCTTAGGGTTACACCTGAAACCCTATGGAGCCTCCAAGTGGGCAAGCCTGTTGACCACTTGGACCAGATCCCTAAACCCTAATTAGTGTTTTCGGCAACCCTAGAGAAGCCTCCAAGGGTGGCGCCACTTTTGGCCCCTGGACTTCTTTTTGCCAGTTATTCAACTATTGAATAAATACAAACCAGTCCTCACACTTTTAATTGATTAATTTAATCACTAAATTAAATCCAATTGATTCTAGATTAAATCTCAATTAATTATTATAGTTTCTAATTAATATATTAACACTTAAATATATTAATAAACCATTTAATTAATTCTATTGATTTATTAAACAATTAATAAATCAACCTTTTACTCTACTGAACTCTATCCAGACCTCCAGCTATGAGGGCAACCCAAATGGACTTTGCTTCAATTAACAAGATAAATATAAATATAAATTATTGGCTTAGACACCTAATCCAACAGTCTCCCACTTGGATAAGTCTATGACTTTAATTTATCTTCTGATTAATTAACAACCTGCAGCTTCCAAGAAACTGCTGCCGAACTCTGACCCAGTCAGTTCTGTCCATAGATAAGTGATCATATGATCCTTCGTCCAACAAGATATTTTCAGACACGAGACATGGATTGAGATCAATCTATGTCCGATACTCTGTTTCCTGATTTCCGATTCTGCTTATGACTTTCGGACTTCTAATTGAACACATCAACTTAGTCCAGGCTGGCCAGCACTTTAGTCAACTTCAAAATCATCGAGCGGCCTACAGATATCTGTTTCCCATCAGGGTCAAGGAACAAATAAGCTTCGACTCATATGATTGTGTCTTTTACTTATCAAATCGTACACAACAATGCGTTTTGTAACATCGAGTTACCGATGCGTTTTCGCATTATCAATGCACAATCGACTCGTAAATTTCAACTCATATGTCTCTGCTTCAAGATCATACGATATTATCGTCTCAACATTGCTCATGATGTAATCCATGAAGCAATCTGTTGAGCGCGGGTTTATCCAATACTCAAATCTCTATTTTCTAAGTACTCATGAACGTTGTAGCAGTCTTACTGCAATGTCTAACTCCTTAGACAATCTACAAACCAATTCATGACAGTCTTCGTTCATACTTACTCCCGAAAAGTATGAGCGACTGTGGACTTTTGAATAATCAAATTATTCGGGAAGTGAAACATGCAAAATTGAAACATAAAATCTGACTGGTGGCTACTCTTGCCTAATTACCAAGTCTCCATGAGGTAATCACCAAGTTGGATTTTACATAAAACTATTATCGGTTTCTAGATTCCTTTTAAACTATTTAATTCGTGTTATGTATCTATGTCTACTTGACCTTTCACTCTTTCTATGTATTCAAATGTCATACATTTATACACTTCATCCGATCGGATATCCTTCCGATGATATTTCAATTTGGTCATATTGTCATTCTCACTAACAACTCCATTCTATGTACTGTGACTTTCCATGGTTCTCGGGATCTTTAGTTCACATGACTGCACCCTAAGACTATTTCGAGGTGTTACGATGTGCCGGTGAGCCACACGCGCTCCATCGGAATGCCAACGAAATTCTTTAACCATTAAGTCCTTATTTGAAACTCTTTTCAAATTGTTATTAACATTCACCCCAATCATTTTCCAATGATTTCTCACGTATGTACAAAATCCATTAAGTATTCTCAGCCAGGTCATATCCTGAATCTGACTCACTATGCTCTAAGCATTAAGTCATCAGGACATGTTCATGACACTTCTGATCTATCCAAGAAACTTGTTGGATTCGATCTAGTCCTATTTCAAACTCTTTTGGAATCATAGGATTATTTATAATCCCTGTGTCATGATTTTCAGTAACTATTTCCTTTCAGAGACTTTTCTCATGCATCTTGATTCTTATCAAGATCATGCTTAATATGGCTAGGTCTATACTGACTACAACATCTATCTGATAGATGTTTATGGATCATTTGAGTATGTTGCACCTTCTTTATATTTCTCATGCCAAATCATCATACTTTGGAATGATAGAAAACTCTTTCCTAGGGCAATGCATCTTGAGTCTCATCAAGATCATTTTGGCAGAGTTTCAATCTATCTCATAGATGTTTATAACCACCCGAGCATGCCATGTCTTTATTAAGTCTTTCATAGCGATCCGTCTCTTAACACCAAGTCATTACACTTTGTAATGAAAAGAGACGTTTTCTAGAAACATTATGTAACACACATATGGAGATAATAGATAACAGCGACACTCCCACTGGCTTTGACACAGTTATGGACTATTCACAAAATCCAGAACCTTTGGCACATTTTGAGAATCCAAATCTTTCTGAGATCTTAATGGATATCTTTCAGCCCCTTTTCAAAATCCAATCCTTTGGCATATTTTGAGAATCTGAATATCCTTTCTTGCGAGATGCCCGCGGGGAAATCCCGGGCCCATGTACCTTTATACTGGCATATTCTTTGTGAGTCCCTATTAGTGTGCCGGTGATCCACACGCGCTCCACTAACGACTTACAATATGCAGTATCCTTTCGGATTTCATCTTCTATTGAGAGTGCTTCTCTCGGAGTCAATTACTTGACTCTGAGTATCGTCTCACTCAACCAGATGTTTTGAAGGTACGTTTCTGTCCATGCTGCTTTCGTTTGATGATTCAATTACTCACACTGGTTTTTAGACCAGGTGTAAAATCAATCAAACCGTCACATAAACTGTATCTCGTCATAAGGTTCTCTTAATTGGCAGCAACCGGGCTCACCAATGCTTCCAAGTAGTCGGATTGAAAATCCGTACCAACTATAGTGTTTTACCACTAATCGGTATGTCACCCTGATCATAACTACTTATGATGGTGATCAGTACTACTGGTCAAGAGAAGATAATGTCAGAATTAAAACAAAATCTGATTTCTGCTCTAAGCCTAGTGATGACTAAAGGTTATTTCACTTGGCTAATCCTGAACTCATTCAGGACTGTCCCAACTCCCACTGTCTCCTTAGAATATGAGTTCTTTCTAAAAGAGTTATTTCTTTTCCAGGTACAGCGGGATAGCCAGTGAAATGACATTTCTGATTAGGTTTAGGCCAATCATGAGGTTCGTACGAACACTACAAGACCCTGGACCTTTAATGTAGAAGTGGGACAATCCCAGCTTTATATTTCAGACAGTGTCTGCTAAGCCTACTTAGTCGAAGATGTGGTTGGAATATGTTTATATGGTCTGACTGGTTTAGTGTTTAATTTACGGGAAACTAATTGGCAATGTATCTCATACATCGAGGATCGAACTGTTTCGACCAATGCTCCATTATCTTCCCTAGGACACATTACAACTATTAATGTTCTTGGAAGAGAATGACTGTGAACCATTTTCCCAGTTTAAGTTGTCACTCGGGTTCTGTAGATCTCGTACTTCCTTTGAAGTCCTTGAACTGTTCAAGGTTTCAATTCAATCGCTTATTCTGATAAGCGTAACCATATTCGTCATTCTGAATGACAAATATCGCGAAGTACAAACTATTGTGTTTTATTTGAAGATTCGAGCAACACACAGCAACTGATGTGTTCGTTGCTCCTAATCTCAACGTCCTTTACATATCTATGTAAACTTATGACTTTGTTAATGCTGGTCAAGACTTGCAATCTTCAGTTGACTCCAAGTTAACTGATTCCAAAATCCTATCCTCTGGATCTTTGGGTGATTCATTTCTTGCCATTTGTGCTTTATAAAGAACTTAATCATCATCTGACTCTAAGTCATATGATTCCAAAATCCTGTGCAACTGGATCTTTGGTTGATTCATTTCTTGACACATTAAGAACTCAATTCATCATGAGACTCTAAGTCAAATGATTCCAAAGTCCTGTCCAACTGGACCTTTGGTTGAATTGATTCTTGTAATGTCTATCTTAACAATTATAATAGACACAATTCCTAAGATCCAAACACTTTGGATGCATTCAATATTCAAGTTATCATCAATAATGCATTCAACATAATCATACAACATTTCAAGGATAATTTCAAACAACAGATGTTAAAAGAAATTAAACGACAATTTTATTAAAAACAAAATCCTTGAACAATGTACTATATGATAGACAATGTCTTACGCATCTAAAAGCTAATAACAATATTTCAATATCTAACTAAACTTCAAAACTGCATGAGCAGGAAATCCAATCCAAATGTGCTCCTATGCGCCAATGTCCCGTACCCTACTGATTCCCTGCATACAAACCAAAAATGTGACTATCACATTATGCATCAAGGAATTATGGAACATGAGTTTTGAGGTTTTTAGATATACCTGAGCTTTCAAAGGATTTTGACCTTGGAGCGTCATCCAATCTTTCCGCGACTGTATCCGATTTTGTGGATTCCCAGTTTAAGACATGTCCAGACGATCTGGATCGTTTCTTGCTGCGTCTTTTCACTGAACTTAATCCAGAAGTAGCTGAACCATTGGAGCTATGCCTGTCCAAGAGTGACTCGTATAAAGTCAACAGTGGACCCATTTCCGTTAAGTTCTTTTTCTGGTCTTCCTTTCTATACGTCTGAATGAACAGATCGTACTTCCTTTCTATACATCTGAATGAACAGATCGTACTTACAGAAATTTAGTCAGCAAGGGTGGCGCCACTTTTGGCCCCTGGACTTCTCTTTGCCAGTTATTCAATTATTGAATAAATACAAACCAGTCCTCACACTTTTAATTGATTAATTTAATCACTAAATTAAATCCAATTAATTGTAGATTAAATCTCAATTAATTATTATAGTTTCTAATTAATATATTAACACTTAAATATATTAATAAACCATTTAATTAATTCTATTGATTTATTAAACAATTAATAAATCAACCTTTTACTCTACTGAACTCTATACTGACCTCCAGCTATGAGGGCAACCCAAATGGACTTTGCTTCAATTAATAAGATAAATATAAATATAAAGTCATGGCTTAGACACCTAATCCAACATATATATATATATATATATATATATATATATATATATATATATATATATATATATATATATATATATATATATATATATATATATATATATATATATATATATATATATATATATATATATATATATATATACACACACACACACAAATATCACTACAACTATCAGTAGAAAGAGTAGTAACTAAATGATTTAATAACCAAAATACTGGTGATCATTGTTCGTAACCATAGGTTCGTCACTAATCGAAATAGTGACCAAAATGCATAAGTGGTCACTAGATAGTGACCAAAATATAGTAGTCACTATATTTGTGACGACTTATTTTGTCACTAAAATTAGTCACGTCATAATAAAAATCATCACTAATTTATACATTTAGTGACCAACTATGTGGCCATTAATTATTACTTGTTAGAAACCAAGAAAAGTGGTCACTAATAATTTATTGTTAGTGACTAGAAAAAGTAGTCAATAATTATGAAAATACAAACAAAAGACATTTGGGTTGCCTCTTTCGATCCCGACTGCGATTCCAATTCAGATTCTGATTCCCATTCCGATGCTTTTCCAAACACAACAAGATATGAATCGACAAACAATACATAAAAATCCAACTTAACTATATTAACAATTTATAAGTATAGCTTAACCATAAAACCAATGATAACATAGCATTCTATATTTCTACTCATATAGCATTCAACATTGCAATTTCTAAAATGAAACATATCATGTCAACTTTATATCAGTAATATCGCTCAACCATACTACCAATAATGTATGTAATAAGAACCAAAAGGAATGAAAATGTCCATGTATCTCCAACCATATGCCCCAAGATGAATATATATAGAAATGTTGCAAAATCAGAGTTTGATGCAAATAATGAATTTTTTTCCAAAACGTTGTCTTATTAATGAGATTAAATTGCAATTGCTGACTAAATTTTTGTTTCATGTTTTTTGTTATTGAGTTAAATGCAAGGAATAACAACATACTTTGGTTTATATGTTTGTTATAGCATTGTACTTTGAACAAATACAAAACAATTTATAATTATACAATTATGTAAAATTTCAAAGTTCAATGTCCTAGTAAGAAAAGAATTGAAAGTTCAATGCTATGATTAGGAATCTTTAAAGCACATTTCCTTAATAAGAAAAGAAAATTGAAAGTACAAAATGTTGTGATAAAAAAAAGCACGTTGCTATAATACACATATAAATAAAAGTATATTGATATTTTTTGCATTTAGCACATTAGTTTTAGAGAATTGAAAAGACTGCAAAAAAAAAAAACATATGATATAATGAAATGGCAAACACAATACTAGCTAGTTACCTCTTCACCCATGACAAAAACATTGGAATCAACAACCATTTCCTCATTAAGAGCAGAGTTCATAGCATCTCTTACCGTCATCTGTAACAATATGACAATAAATTTACATAACAATTTCTCTATAGCCTAATGCCAACATCAAGCAAAGGTCTAATAGCGCTTTAATCCACTTTTGGCGGAATATGATAGATATGTAAAATCAGAACAATTCGTATTACATTTTTGGTTGCAGAAGAGAAATATGTCATGGCTGATGCTACAGGGCTTAATTTCTGCAAGTAATCCCCAAATACATGAAAAGTGAAAAAGGATGATAAGTTAATAGTGTTGTGGAAATGTATTAAATAACATGGTTTTTCCTTCAGAAGTTACCTGATATATGGTCGAATATGATAGATGTGTAAAATCAGAACAAAATCCCAAGACTTATCACTATATATAGCCATTGCAGGAGCTTACATTTTTCACAACGAACTTTCTACATACATCCTCTAACTAAATCACTTGCAACGATTTCTTCAACTAAATAGAGAAGCAATTCAGAGGATTAGGGTGCAAGCCAAGTATACCATCATCTATCAATCCGTCAATCATAGACACATTAATGTCGGTCGAAAACTAAAGTATTACCTAAAATAAAACAGCAAGAGGCATAAATCCGAAATCCGATGAACTCTAAGTCTACTTTGCTATCGAATCACTGATTCTCAAAACATAAAATGAACCAAAACGGTATCAGTCAAAATAAAACAGACTTATGACTGTAATGTTTAATAGCGCTACTTTCCTACCAAATATATTGATCATCAGAATATCAAAATACACAGCTCCATCAATGATGTTGTAATATCAAAACGATTCAGCGTAGAATCGTACCGTTCGGGAGTTCGAGTCTGAGTCTGAAACGTGAGTTCGAGTTTTGAATGTGAGCTTTTATAGGCTTGTGCGTGATGCGTAAAATAACGAGCGTTCGATTTTGGTACGTAGCAATGCAGGGTGACGACGATGTGGAGCGACAGGCGGAGATGGCGGCGTAATGGTGCTTCGGTGATATAGGGTTTACATCATTTTCTCTAACGCCCATCATTTTCTCTAACGCGGGGGACTGGGGACTGAGGAGGGGTTTTCAACGGAGGAAATATAGATCTTGAGTTTTTGAATTGATGAAATCGTATATATTTTTTTTAAAATTTTGACTTGATGATGTGTACATATTATTTACGTTCTTTTTAATTTTGACGTGATGAAATCGAAATAGATTTTTTTTCCATGTTTTTTACATCCCTTCCTATATTTATGACTTAAAAGACTTAATGATATTTTTAAATTATAATTTATATAATAATAAAATATAAATCTAAAAAATAATTTATAAAAAAGTAATTATTAACTAGTCACTAGTATTTTTGGGTCATTAAAATCTTTTCATACAAATTCAATGACCGTTGTTTTCGTCACCATGTTTTACGTAATTTTTAAGAAAGTCTAAAACCAAAAAATACTTAGTGACCACGATTTTTACTCACTAATTTGTTGATATAATGATCACCTTTTGTCATTTAACTTTTTAATGTAGTGTCCATTATTTTACGTTACTAATAACATTAAAAAAATTTATTTTAGGGTTTAGTGACCCGTGAGTGACGACCATCATAATATTGGTCACTGAATTTATAACATTACCAAAATTCAGTGACAACTTAATATGTGGTGACTAAATTATGCTTTTAGTAACTAAAATTCAGGTCGTCACCAAAAACTTGGTCACTAAGAAAGGCTTTTCTTGTAGTGTGTATGTATATATATATATATATATATATATATATATATATATATATATATATATATATATATATATATATATATATATATATATATATATATATATATATATATATATATATATATGTTATGTGTGTATAAGAAATAGAAAAGGAGATGAGAAAGAGAGGGAAGGTTGCGGTGTTTCCATCCTTCACCCCAGAACACCGCACACCACAAACACCAACCGGGATGGTGTTCTCGTGCGGTGTGGTGTTGTCACATCAGACCCTGCTGACCAACTGGAAGCGGCACCCTTTGTTCTTAGGTCATATTATAATTAGATAAAGAAACTCAATATTATTATTGGTTAAGGAAACTATTATCATCTATGTATTTTATGACATGATACTTATATGCATAAGGAAACTTTTGTATACCCCGCCCTCTTCAAAATACATTTCCAGTCATACCAAGTTCTTGATCACATAATCTCTCCACCACCAACCACCGATCTCAATTGTCATCACCGCCACCGCCACTACAATAGCCAATGAGACATGGTTACGTTTTGACGCCATTGATCTACAATTGATTTATGGTCGATTTACAAGGTTATTCTACATATGATTCTTACTCCCGAATCCTCAAGGCAACAAACTTGGAATTGCCTCATTAATATTTTTCATGGCAATAAGCATATTTATGTCGTCTATATATTTGGAGCACCAATTTACCATCATTTTTCTATTATATTTTCTGAATGTCTCTGCTTGGTGTTAGGAATATGTCAAAGTAATACCAAATTAGGTAAGTTATGTTGAAGATAAGGATTCCCAGCTGTCAAATGCTTGCAGAATGTATTAATTAATTACCATTACATCAGTGTTTTCATATGGACTTTGAATTTATTGCGACTATTTAATACTGCAAAACATTTCTACCACATCTCTGTTTCCGATCAAAAACCAGATGCGTAAGCTTCCACTTGAAAATCATTGCAGGAATCAACATTCAATGGAGGATCATATAATCAATTTCAAAATTGGACCTTTCTGAAGAATACGACTTCTACAATGTCATGTTTTTCAGCCTCAAAGTCATTCATGGTGGGAAATTCACTCCCACACCCTCTCGTTATTATGTTCGTCCAATAGTTGTTTATGTCGACTATTTAGACATAAATAACTTCACACTTCAAACTCTTGAAAGTGTATCACAATTTTTGGGGTACAACCGAAACCAAGTTTTCTTATACACCTGGAAAACTGAAGAGACCTTGGATTTGGGTCTCATATGGTTAAAAACAACCAATGACTTTCGTCTTTTTAAGGAAACCAATGGGAACGATTTCAACATGGTTCAACATGTATATATTGAAAAATGTCCTCAAACCATCACTTCTTTCTACCCAAACACCTTAAGGAATGCACCTGCCAAGAGGATAGAAAAGCTTATTTTGGATTTCGTGGAAGACAACAAAATATCAAGTGTAGATGAAGCTATAGAATTTGCTGATAAAAAATATGGGGTTCGTATCCTTAAATTAAAAATGAATGAAGCAATCACATTTGCAAGACAGTAAGTGGCTGCTTACACCTTTGAAGACGATTAGATTATTAGAAATTTTTTGAAATTGTTTATATTTGCTTATTGATATATATATATATATATATATATATATATATATATATATATATATATATATATATATATATATATATATATATATATATATATATATATATATATATATATATATATATATATATATATATATATATATATGGGAAAAGTGAATATACTGCTGTTATGTATATAAGCTTGCGTATTAAACCTTCGATACGACGTCGTATTACATGTATATCGTTTATTTTCTTATTCTCCTGTTTTTTCTTCATTGGTTTTATGTTCGACTCAACAATTATTTAATCCCGATCATGTATTCCTCCTTCAACAATTCTTTAGTCCCGATACGACTTCCAACAGGTCTGAAGGAAGAAGAAAAAATCATTGAAGACGAAACACACAATCAGGATTAACAAATTGTTGAGTCGAATGAAAATTAAATAAACAAATAATACGGGAATAAAGAAATAATCGATATACATGTAAATCGACGTTGTATTGAGGGTTTAATACGCAAGCTTATATACGTAACAACAGTATATTCACTTTTCCCATATATATATATATATATATATATATATATATATATATATATATATATATATATATATATATATATATATATATATATATATATATATATATATATATATATATATATATATATATATATATATGTGTGTGTGTGTGTGTTATTTTGTTTAATACAAAGTACACGTGTAAATGGAAAAGCAGATCAAATGTTTTTATCATACCATGTGCCTCAATTGGAAAAACACAGAGTAATTGTGTTGTTTATAACAACCGACTTTAAACTTACTATTATTTATAACAATAAACTTTCATATTTGGCATCGTTAAACCTAGGGCCAAAAATGAAAAAAGTTGTGAGTACTAAATACGAATATTTCAAGTATTGGTTATTTAAATTCAGTAGATTTAATATCTAGCCAAATCATTTCATTCCTTATTACCAGTTATATAATTATATACAACTTTGGACACATATAATCAAGTATACCCTGATAATATAATACTTACACTCACAACTTTTCTCTTTATCATGACAATTGTTTATTTTTTGACACGCATAAAAAATTAAAACGTGACCATAAAATGGTTATAGTTACTTGTTTTGTTTTCCTGCACTAAATGGCTAACCTAATCGTATGGACACAAAAAATCATTTATGTGACCAAATCATTTCAGTCCTCATGGCCCGTTAATTATATTAAATATATACAATTTTATACACATATAATCACGTATACCATGAACATATAATACTTATACTCACAACATTTCTCTTTTATCATGACAATTGTTTGTTTTTAGACATACATAAGATATTACGACGTCACCATAACATGATTATACTTACTTACTTGTATTTGATTCTTTAAATAAGTGTCCAAACGCTAATCTATGGACATGCAAAATCATTTATGTGGCCATATGTAGTCGATTTTACCTTCATTGAAATCACTTCATTTCTTTAGACACGTATAATAAAGTAAGCCGTGACCATATAATACGTATACTCACAACGTTTCTCTTTGATCATGACAATTATTTGTTTTTTGACATGCATAAAAAATTAATACGCGACCAGAGAATGGTTATAGTAACATGTTTTTGTTTGCCTTTACTAAGTAGCTAGCCCAATCCTATAGACACAAAAAAATCATTTATGTGGCCAAATCATTTCATTCCTTATGTCCATTTAATTATATTATATACAATTTTAGACACATATAATCACGTATATCGTGACCAGTGACCATATAATACTTACACTCACAACATTTCTCTTTTATCATTACAATTGTTTGTTTTAAGATACACATAATAGTTTACGACGTGACCATAACATGGTTATACTTATTTGTATTTGATTCTTTAAGTAAGTGTCTAAACACTACCCTATGGACACGCAAAATCATTTATGTGGCCATATGTACTCTGTTTTACCTTCATTGAAATCAAGTTTTTCTTTTAGACACGTATAATAAAGTATGTCGTGACCATATAAGACTTATACTCACAACTTTTCTCTTTTATCATGACAATTCTTTGTTTTTTGACACGCATAAAAAATTAAGATGTGGCCATAGAATTGTTATAGTTACTTATTTTGTTTCTTTTACTAAGTGGTTAATAAGAAACTATCATATGGTCACACGAAATCAATTATGTGGCCGTATATACTCGATTTTAGACACATAAACAACTTTTTTATGTGACTATATATGCATCTTTCGTCTTATAGAAAAACCATCACAAAATATTTCCTTCTTAAAAAAAACTATGGTCGATGGTGATATGTGGCCACATTGTTTGATTGTGCGTTGTAAAAAGATAATGTCTGTCGTTAAATCGTTATCAACAATTACAATCTACACAGCAACGATCACACTTATTGTTGTAAAGTGTAGCTAAAAGTAGTCTAAAAAATTTTACATGACCTTTAGTCACGCAAAAAAACGAATGTGTGACTGGATGGTTTCGGAAAAAAAGTGTCCCTATGTCATTTTTGTACTAGTGTTTTGTTGGTATGAAGTTGAGTTCACGCTTTTGTAAGGTATATACTTCATAATATTATATGTTATTTGGGTGATTTGCATTTGGTGAGTGTGTTGCTATTGTTTAGTAAAATAAAGTTATATCACATGTATGAATAATATCAGAAATATTTTAGTTTAACTTTAGTCTATTTTTGAAGTTTTTTAGGTTTTTCTTTTACATGTTTAAAAATTGTTTTAATCATTTTACATTTGCATATTCGTAGTTTGATTAAATTACGCTTGTATTTTTCATCGAAGTTCCGTTAAATCATCTATTCCTCGCCAACTCGTTCTTACTCTTTTTTTCCTTAAGGGCAATGAATGGTTTAAGCTTGGGGAGTTTGTTAGCTGCATTTTTAGAGATGTTTTATTTGATTTTAAGCTTGTTTTCGTATCTCATTGCATGCATTTAAGTAGCTTTTTGAATTCTTTTTATGCTTCAAAACCTTTTAGTTTTTGAATGGATTAATGAATTACAGGTCTGGAGCATGGACAACATTTAGTGAGGGAGTGCGGAGATAAGGGGAGCAAAATGTATGGAAAATGGAAGCTTTGGATACTTTTTGTGAAGCTGGGAAAAGAAGGCCTGATTAGGGCCATTTTAGGATGATTTCATGCCACCGGAGCAAAAGCGAAGCAAAAAGTCTGAGTCCTAAGCCCACTATGGCCAGGGCTATGTGCAATGAAACCCGCCTCGACCATGCATAATGAAGTAAAAAGAATGAATAGCTTTGGAAAATTAGCCCGCGCATGCCCATTATTAAAATAGCATGACTACAAATAAAATGACATTTAGTGGCATAGAAAAACTGCCACTAAAAATCGAAAAAGTGTCACTAAAAGCCTACTAGGCAATCAGCGGCACAAAAAAGTGTCACTAAAAG
The DNA here is from genome assembly GCA_023525715.1 of Cichorium intybus. NCBI lineage: Eukaryota > Viridiplantae > Streptophyta > Magnoliopsida > Asterales > Asteraceae > Cichorium > Cichorium intybus. The sequence goes on along the minus strand of CM042010.1, from coordinate 45,114,090 downwards.
TGGTGCCACTAAATACATTTAGTGACACTTTTTGGTTGTGTCGCTGTAGCCTTATTGAGTTTTAGTGACACTTTTTATTATGCCACTATAATACTTGTAGGTTTTAGTGGCACTAATTTTTATGCCAATATTTAATTGTTAAAAAAATTATTTTTATGCTTTTAGTAGCACTTTTTTAATATAAAAAAAGTGTATTAAAAAAATTAGGTATGCTTTTTTATAATTTTAAATGGAATATAAAATACTAATACGATAATTAATATATTAAATAGAAACACACTATCATTACTTCAATTCTAACTTGTCAAACAACAATATTTGTAATTTTTAAAACATAAATGTCTTCTCAAAAGTTTAACAAGTCTAAACATTGTGCTAGTACTCAAAATAGAAAACTATCAAACTAAATACTTGTTGGAGAAGAAATACGGAAATTGATTGATCTCGAACTCTGTATAATTGTTCTTCTTGTTTTTATTCCCTGATAAAATGATTAAAATCAAACATCGATGTATATTCAATGACTACTTAGATAGTATTGTATTTTGAAAAAAAACCAATTATAGCAATATCATCTAAATTTTAAAAAAAATTATATTAAAATAAGGTACAATGCCATAATTGGGTATATTTTCAAAGTGTGATGCCTTATTAGACAATTTTTAAAGTACAATGTTGTAAAAAAAATGAAAATAGGATCCTACAGTATAAAAAAAACATATACATAACAGAATTAATGTATGATGATATGTTTTTGACATCAATCCCACATGCCCACATGCCTCCAAAAGTTCACGTCTGTACAAACACTAGGACCCGCAAAGTATTTCCTCCCCTAAATAGTAGAACAAAACACAAAACTTCAAATTCAAATTTTACATATTCACCCCTGAAAGATTAAAGGCTTTAGGGCTACTTTCGACATTACAAACATAGTCTACGAGAACCATCACCTATTCAAAGTTTACATATTTACCCCTGAAAGATTAAATGGTTCATAAATCATAAATCAGAATAATGGTATTTAATCACCATTTCAAACTTGAAGCCTATAAATTCGTAAAAGTGTAAAAGTGTCTATGGGTAATGGAATATCCAGCCTTAAAAATGGGACCTAGAACAAAAACACGTCCAAAACCACCAAAAATTGTCATCTGTTTGTGTAGCTGCGGTGACTTTGCAAAACATGTGGGTTGATTTTTGTAATCTACTTTAAAGAATGACATAGTTGACTGCAAAAAAACAATTGATTATAAATTTTAATTTGGAGGTAAATTTGTAAAATATTAGAACTTAATCTCTCAAAGGCTTTATGTATTAAATTGAAGAACAATACAAAACTAACAACAATTACATTTCCTCGGTCTCTGAGTTGGATGATAAAAAAGAAGAAAAGCTTGATAAGAGGCCACGAAAAGTGTTTGGTTCTCTTGCATCCACAACATCTTCAACACTTGTTGTTTCACTAAGTCTCACATTCATGCTTCCGAGCCCAAAATTAAGTGCCACTAAAACATACATATAGTGGCACAAAAATAATATGTCACTAACAATATGTGCCACTAAATGTAGTTTTATTTGTAGTGCCTGCTCGGGCTCGCTAGGCCTTACCATGCAAAATTATGAAGAGATCTTTGCCCGACCATGTAGCGAAAAGATAGTCATTTCGGTTTTTTAAAGCACCCAACCGAATTGTATAGAGGTACGTTTCTCAAGCTAAGGAGCAGGATTTTTGATAGAAAAGAGGCAAGAAAACTCCTAACGAAGCAAGGAGGGACATCGTTTCATCATACTTTGGATTCATAAGCTCGATTTGCAAGACAATATCATTATTTCATCGTATTTGTGCATCGTTTTAGCCAATATCTGTGGCTAAAATCCTATATTTCTTGTCAGATTTGA